>JAQGAO010007565.1:0-11183 GCA_034697705.1 Ommatoiulus sabulosus
CAGGAGCCACGTGCTGATGAGTTGACATAATAGAAAGTTGACATATTAGAGGTTGACATAATAGAGGTTCTACTGTACATCAAACAACGTCTTGAAGTAATTTCTTCACAGTACATGTATCATGTGATTTGCTGAGACACATTTGCACTTGTCATTTGCGTGCTATTATTTCTAGAAGGGGGTCCATTTTGAGAAGTTCGATTTTGATAAGATGTGCGTTGGAAGTTAGAATAGAAGTCGGCCTTTCAATAACTAAAAAATGTGGGCCATACATTCTCCGGGGGGCGTGCCCTGGGGGGAAGTGAGGACCGGGCTCCGTAATTTATTTCTTAATTACCCTGGGGGGAAATCCCCTGCCTCGGTCCCAAGACAGCCTTGGCCCATATGGACGGCACGGGATGAAGATAGTCGTCTCCCGGGCAACGCAGATGTTGCTGCCGTTGCCGTGGCAACCGCATTGTGGAAGCAACATTGCAGCTCGGCACAAATAATCCTTCCTAGCATCATTACATTTGAAAAGATTCCGGCAAATGATGCGACGGACTACAAATGCCGAGCGCGCGCAGAGGGGATTTACTGCCGCTTCCCTTAAATTATGCAGTTCACAATCTCACAATAAAATAAAACCAGATTTCAGATTTATCCATTCTATACGCTGGCGAGGAGCGCGATCGCCCGACAGCGCCTCGGGCAGGCTCGACAGAAAATCCGGGTTTCCGGCTTCCAGGAAGGATTTAGCCAAATTCGGCACGGCGAGCATAAATGCTCGGTTCATGACGGTCAGTTTGAGTACCCGGACGACGGGGCCACGCCGAAAATGGAGGGAGAAAACACGCATTTTAGGCTGTTCCATAAAACGTTCCATGGCGCTAAAATTGCATTATTGTGCTAGACTTAGAGTAATCAATTCCGTTCGGAATGGTTTCGTGTTAAGTTTAGAAAATGTAATGAGATATCGTTACGAAATATGTTTATTAATTTTTTTCTAAACAAGAGTAAAAAACTAAAATTCAAACATTTATTTCTTCCCAAGATATACGGTGGAAAATATTTTCAGAAAATTCACATAATGGGAATCTGCACAAACCTTTTTTTTAAAAAAATATTATTTAAAAATTCTTCAAACCCCTCAATGCCCGGATCCTTTTTAAATTTTCTGAATCTTTCCAGAATTCCTGAAATCTCTCCGAATCCTCTTGAAATAATTCTTGAAATCTTTCCACAACCTCACTGAAACATCCCCAAATTCCTCCTCACCCTTCAAATCTGAACCAATTTGAACATGCATCCGTAAGGATGAACATAACAAGGAAACTTTAACGAAACTTGGTAACCGAAACTGGAAACCCAATTAACTTAACTGGAAACTCCCAATCAGGAATGCCGGTTAATGCCCGGTTCGGAAACTTGCATTCCAGCTTCGGAAACAAATTTCCGTTTGAGTATAGGTGCGTTCCCACCTTTAAAGTCTATATCCCAGAATTCTGAAACTACTACTGTATATAAAGAAGAGCTATCTGTGGGTATGTATGTATAGGGGCCATTCAAAAACGACGTCCTGATTGACCGGACACATTGAATGGCTATTTAGTTACGGCGAAAAGTTTTACCATGAAGCGCCTTTTCTGAAGTGGTATGGGGAGCGCTGCGGTCATGATTCGTTCATTAGGCCTACTTCGTCGCAATCGGTAAGTACAACTCGTGCAAAGCCGGGCCTCCCAGCTAGTCTGTTATGAAATTCTTGAAAGAAAACTTTCTTGAGCGTCAGTCAGCTTAGTAGGCCTATATCCATATCCTTACTGAACTATCGGGCGACAACCTGCATGCATATTCGCAAGTTAATTGTTTCAAGCTGCGACGTTCCAGCGATTTCCAAGCCAAGTTTCGTAACTCGGTTCCATTTTTTGGTGCGAATCCAAGATGGCGGCGAGCGTCCATTAATATATTTATCGCATCCACATTTCAAAGTATCGCAATGATTAATGATCTGCCACCAATGCGGAGAATTAATGCTCAGCCGAGCTTCAGCGACCGAATTAAAAGCCCCCCGCCCGTATACGCAACCCCCGTTCCAGAATCCCAATTTCAGCAACTGCGCAGCACGCATCAACGATTTCGCAGAAACTCCGGGACCGTTTGAAGGGGTTACAAATGGGGGGAGGGGGTCAGGAAACGAGCCGTTATGTTTCCATCTACGCGTTCCACTCAGCCTGTCATTATTACTTAGAAGCTTAATTAACAAAAATTTCAACATCAATTTTTTTTCTTCTTTTCTGCATGCAGTTTAAAAGCCACGCACTCTCTTCATCCGTTGGATTGAGTTTCGGAACGGCATAAATTAGATTTCTAGCGAGCAAGGACGTTACCGAACTTAGCAGTTTCGTCCCCTCCTGCTGAGCTCAAGGTTCGCATGCAGCGTATTGAGAGGTATACCAATTTCGGTTAATCGGCTAACTGATCATGATTACATGTACGTGAAAAGGGCGAAAACAAGTTTCACGACATTGGAAAAGCTTCTGTCTGAGTACCTCTACTGCATCTCGGACACAATGTGGATAGGGGGAGGGAGGAAGGTATGACCAACTCGGACGTCCACTTGATAAAAAAAATGGCAAATAAAATCAGTTCCCAAAGTAAAAAGGAAATTGAGCGCAATATCACATAGGTGATGTGTTATGAATTGCAAAAGTCAGTAAACTGGAAAACCTGGAAAGGTCCGAGAACTTAAAAACTCAAGGTCAAATTTTCCCAGTACAAATTCCCAACATTTTCCGAGGTTATCTTTATAAATTTGTCCAGGTTTTCTCGAGGAAAACTTTTCAAAAATTTACAAGTTTTCCCGAGGGCAAATTTGCAACAATTTCCACGTTTTCCCAAGTAGAAATCTTCAACATTGTCAACTGTTTTCGCGTACTGAGGACAAATTGGCAAAATTCTTAACCTTTTCAGAGTACAAAATTTACGTTTTCCGAGTACAAATTTGCAAAACTTTCCGAATACAATTTTTTTAAAGTTTCGGATGTCCGAATGGGGGGAGGGGGGTTCCTGATTGACCCATAATTTTGGGAAAATTATGAGGACGCATTGTTTGAATGGCCCATAATGACATTTAAACGTTCGCAGCTTTATACACTCAGACTAACACATTGACAATTTAGGACAGGAGTTTCATAGGATCATATAGGTGTCCAGACCTCTTGAGGAGATATGACACCAAACAACAAACCAAGGGGCTGAGTTCCCCTTTGTGCACTATATTTTTCTTTTTGTTCCAATAAGGTCCAAATGTACGTAATTGCGGACATCTCTGCCCATAAACTTAGGAGCGATCTTGAACGGAAATGCACGGGAATGAGAATTGTTCGCATATGTTGAACGTTCATATATACAGTAAGGTCTTTTATTGCCTGTAGATACAGTAGGCTATATACAAAATTTGAAGATGATAGACAATTTATAAACGTCTATTTCTCCTTGACCTCTTCTAGGCCGGTGATTCCGTATAAAATCATCGATTTAACATTACTTTCAACAAAAATACATTTTAATCTGGGCTTTTAAAGGGTTCTATACATTTCCAGACAGAGAACATCGCGTGGAAAATTCGTTTTCCATTAATCCCTCTTAACCATCCTCGAGCCATTTTAAAAGAAACTAAACGTCTGAAAAAAGAAAGTTTTTCTCAGAAATGAAACACGACTGGTCCAATGTTTGATTCACGAGCCGACATCTCCCTCCCAGGCTCCCCCTCCCCCAAAAAACTCGCGGAAAATTCGGGCGCCGCGCCATAAGCACTTCATGAATGGAGGATCGTACGTCCATTGAGCTACGGCGCTCCGAGCAGCACGCAGCCCACTCAACGGATTTTTCCAACAAAGCCCGGAGCACGGCACATGCTCAAGATCGTCAAGAGCCTGGAGAAGAAGAAGAAGAGCGAGACGAAGAAAGAGTAGACAAAAAACTAGAAAATAAGAAAAGGCCGGGCTCCTGAGCGGGCCAGGGCTCAAACGTGCGGGCTCAAAGAAGGTAAGTTGATCAAAAGAAGGATCTAAGATGAGCTGACGCAAGAAAAACGCACAAAGGCAAACTCTTCAAAGTGCAACAGACAAAAACAACAACGGGACTCGGAGTACTGGGAGAGGGCGCCACCCACCGGGGGTTCGAAGTTAGCTCGCTCGGTTCGAATGCCGGGAAACTTAGAAAAATGAGCTTAGCCAATTAAGTTGAGAGGCAAGCTCATTGAACATTGGACAGCCTGATGATATACGGACAAAGAGAGGTTAAAAACCTTTAGAGTTGGATATTGTCTTATCACATACATGTACAAAAAGATGCCTATGCGATTGGGATAGGCAGGTACCCTATAGACAAGGTATAGTTCGACAATGTCCACGTTTGAGCATCGATGTCCTCAAACACCAGCTTGGTTTGGATAGATAGTGAACCATTTTAAAGGTGGACAGATATTGGACAATGTCAAAGTTGGACAGATCAGGAAAACTAGACACCTGATGAGCTGAGCATTGTCTGGTTTGGACGACTAGATTCAATAAGCGAGCTAGAAAATGCTAAAATTAGGAGCTGTTGATGTATTTTTAACCTCAGATGTTAAATATCTTCCTGGACTGGATGATTCAAACACGGAGCCACCACAATCCACAAACAGACTGGCCGTCTGTATTATTGGGATTGACTGGCAGTGCACAGTTCCTCAGTCTGTAGTTTTTTTTATAAATATTATCCAGGCGACAAGATATGACAGTCCAAGAACTATGTCAAATTTCCCACGTTTGTAACATTGATCAGACTATAGGAGTCTAACTGTCCAATGTCCATGACAACCTTAACAATGAACAGTGTAGCAGTTTAGTCAGTGGATAACCATCTTAATAGAACAGCCGATCCAATGGAAGAAAATGTTTAAGACATCCTGCATCAATTGGTCACATTGGCAAACACACTGGAATTTGAAGCCATGGCAGTGGGGCGGATATGTGATCAATGTTAATACTTGACAGTACTTTCTTTGCCATTTCCTGATACCACCTGTTGCCAACAAGCACACAGTTTCCTAAGGTGGCAAAGGCTGATTAAAAACACGTTTTGTGCGCCAAGTTTGCGTAACTGCGCTCGTGCTGACGTCTGATCATTCCAGGTTAACTGCAGTTACCGCCCGGGGACTCTTGAGAAACGCTCGTCTCGCCTGCGTTGCTGCATGCAACACATTTTGGAGGGGGAGGGGGTTGGGGGGAGAAGTCTAGAAGACAACTAACTGCTGGAAAAAGCAAACGAACAAAGAAAAAACGCGAAAATGCAAGTGCGATGACACGTGTTTTGTAAACCTCGGCGAGAGCGCTGTCATTGTACCGTTGTTGCAGACTCGAGAGAGAAAGAGAATGAAACAAGAAAACACGAGAAGAAAAAAAAAATCAAAATAGGAAGAAAAAAAAACAAGAGTGATGCAAAATAACAGAGCGAAAAAAAAGTTGCTTAGACAGGCTATTCTCTTTGATGCAAAGAGTAGGAGGGCAAGATTCTTGCTTTTTGCCACCCCAATCCCTTTCATGGCACAACTGCGAAGGTGTGCGCAGAGCGAACTCTGGATCTGCGCACGACGCAATTACCAGCGTATGCATATAGACGACACGGAGTTGAGGAGTTGTCAAAAAACTCAATACAAAAAAGAAAAGGAAAACTGAAAAAAAAAAGCCGCTAGGAATAAGAAATCTACCTTTTCATAATCAACTTCTTCCATCCGAAATGAGACAAAGGCACCAGCGCCTTTCAATTAAGCAAGAAAGCCCAGTGGAACAAAAACTTACTAGGAGAGATTAAGAGGCTGGGAGGGGGGACAACTGAGGAACATCTCTATCCGAATATCAATAATAATTAGAAAAGCTCGCTTATTCATCTCCGAAAGACATTTTAGACAAAAGAAGGAAGATAAGGTTTTTAATCTAGAAGATACAGACTGCAATTATAAGACATCTTTGATTCAATGAAAAACTGTAGAGCAAATCAAGGCGTTGAGCTTTGTCGCGCGCTGCAACCAGAGCTGCGTTTGCTTTTCGTAACCTATACTTTTTATTTTCATGTCTTTCGCTATACAATCAACCTTTTTGATTTCCATGTAGTGATTCCTTTTGATATTCTAAGATCATTTTATATTTTCAATAATATACATGTATGTCAACAATTTTCCTTCTGTATTCATTCATTACATTATTCCTCTACATGTACATGTATCAAACGTTAAGTATTCAACTTTAATATTGCACAACCATTCCTTTAGTTCTTACGCAGCCATTCTTTTAGTCATTACAAAAACCATTCTTATAGACATTACAAAAAACATTATTTTAGGCATTACAAAAACCATTATTTTAGGCATTAAAAAACCATTCTTCTAGGCATTACAAAAAGCATTCTTCTAGGCATCACAAAAAGCATTCTTCTAGGCATTACAAAAAGCATTCTTCAAGCATTACAAAAATCATTCTTCTAGGCATTACAAAAACCATTCTTCTAGGCATTACAAAAAACATTATTTTAGGCATTAAAAAAAGCATTCCTCTAGGCATTACAAAAAAACGCCATTTTAGGCATTACAAAAGTATTCTTTTAGGCATTACAAAAACATTATTTTATTCATTACAAAACCATTATTTTAGGCATTAAAAAAACATTCTTATGCATTACAAAAACCATTCTTCTAGGCATTACAAAAATCATTATTTTAGGCATTACAAAAATCATTATTTTAGGCATTACAAAAAAAACATTATTTTAGATATTACAAAAAGCATTCTTTTAGGTATTACAAAAAAACATTCTTTTAGGTATTACAACAAAAAACACCATTTTTCTAGGCATTACAAAAAACATTCTTTTAGATAATACAAAACCCATTCTTTAAGGCATTACAAAACCATTCTTTTAGGAATTACAAAAAACATTCGACCCAAAAAAGGTATTCCAAAACCAGTGTTTTAGATTTTAGATAGTACATGTTAATTATAAAAAAAAACGTTTATTTTTTCGCTGAATAATCATAATTTATTTTGTTGTTGTTATCAAACACTTATTTTTGGCTTCGCACAAGAATTCCTTTCTTATCAGACAAATACTTATTCGTCCATGCATCTTTTCAATATAACGAAGCATTCGCTTATGATATCATCCATGTTCACAGCACGTTTATACTTTCAAATATTTTATATGTGCAACACAATCTTAACTAAAGGTATAAATGTTTAGCAATTCTACAAGCAGTTGTCTTTGCAATAGGCAAGCATTTCCAAGGTTTCAAATTTAATAACCATGCAGGCGATGTCTTTATTATGGTAAACTACAAGTAACCAAATTACTAAACATCAAGGAATAAGTTCTGATTTACTACAATGTTTTAGTGCTACAGTGTTCGTTTCTTTAGCCATGGATGACAAGAATTCTCTGCTTTTCGTATTCAACAAACACTCCCGATTTGCATTCTATACTCGCACATGTTCGACAAACGGATTCATCGCAATATTCCACGAGCATTCCGTTTCGGTACTGGCCTATTTAGTGCGTCCCTTTTCGGCATTCTAAGTAAAAAAGACATTCGCTTTCGACCATAAACAGTTCAGCAGGGTTGTCAATAACTCAACGAAACTCCCAGAATTCGGGTTAAATTCGCAACAAACTCAACGACTGCACGCGAGTCTCGAGGAAGATTACCGTCGTCGATGCATTCCGCATCTACAGTAACCGTCTAGTAGAAAATCAGGAAAAATTGCATCATCGCCCAGGCGAGAAGGTTAGGGATTTATGAAGGTTGTCATTTTCGCAAAACGTTGGATGGCTACATAAACACGTGTCCCAGATATCGCGTATATATACGCGCAGTTTTGCGATGATCCCGCCTCGCACCGTCTTAAGTGGATGCATTCAGCGGCGATGGATTCAATCTGGAAGATTGCGAAAAAGCTGCAGGTGATTAATGGGCTGAGACTCTCAAGATGGCAGCCGGGGATGTTTATGCACGAAAACGCGGCGTGCATAAGCGGGTTAGAAGCGCAATCTATAAATCCTAAACGGCATTACGCGCGCGTCGACGAAAAAAAAAATGCATGCCACATTTTTTTTTATTTATATATGTATATATATTTTTTGCGAAACGATGAGCGAGCACGTTCTGTGAAGTCGCAATTTGGCAAGGTGGATGAATGGTTGATATGCAAAACTGCCTGGCGATGACGGGCTCCTAAAAAGACGCATATATAAATTGAACGGTAACGAACCTATACGAGATGCAACGCCGCTTGGTGGCGTTGGGCTGAGCGTGTCTAGAACGTGTAAGTATAGATGATAGGACCCATTCCCTTAAAACATGCCATACAGCACAAAAGTCATGTCATGTATATTACACCCTTGTCCACGACTCTGAATAAAACATGTTTAGAGTATGTGTTTAGAACGTGTAAGCCGATGATAAGGCTGAAAGGACTCATCCTATACAATATATAGGATTTGTTGTTGTGGTTTTTGTTTACAAGCATTAGAGCTATGTCCCTTGGGAGCAAACTTCCTCTTCTTGCATATAGGAGTCATCAATAAAACATGTTTAGAGAATATGTCCTCCAGTGGTCCATTCTCAATCGAATTAATTGGTAAAGATGCAGTATACAGTTCCATGAAAAATTGTACCTTCAACAAAAAATTTATTTATGGTTAGGAATTGTGAATTTCACATTTTTTAATTTTCCACCAATTAGTTTAAACTCCAAACATATTTGGCATTTCAAACAGCGCATCTGAGGAGCAATACGTGCAACGAGCAATATACGAAATTCTTAATTCGTTTAAAATCAACGCGTGGGGAATTCTAAAATATGCAATATAGTTACTATAGTTAACTGTAGAATATCATTTTATTGAAAATATTTCAGCAGCATCCGTCAATTTCTTTAAATTAGATTAAAATAAATAGGTTTAGGCTTTAGACTCCTTTCCAACAAACGGCTCCAGAACGAGCCAATTAGAAGCTCAGCTCGGCGCCTCGTTCAGTACAACTTAATGGTGGCAGAGGGCGCTAGCACTCGAAACTACGAACAATGCATCAAGAGCAATTAAACGTAATCAACGCCTGATCAACCCGCCAATCGACTTAACAGTCGTTTAATGACATCGGTTCCATTCGAAAGCCTCAGCCCTGGAGAACGCCAAGCAGCGATGAATACAAACGCTTCTAGACGTCCGATCAACGACCTTTCTGGGCTGCCGGGAACAACAATGCAGCGGTTGCTGTTGACAATGCGGTCAATTCGGTTGCCAACACGGTGCTAATGAGCCGTTAAAGTCCTCAATAGCCCGAGCGATGCTTATTTTCCCTTGCCGTTTGAGCATTTGCGTTTTTGCCTTTTGCCTTTTCAACGGCGCTCCGGTAGACGGCAGTTAAGAGCCAAAATGTAATTGCAATCGAGCCTCTCATATCTCAAGCAGTTTCCGAGATAGGCATACGTAACGTACAGTAAAGAAGAAGAAAAAAATCGATGGTAAACCAATAAGATTGCCTATTGTTCCATGATCGTTCTTCTTAATCCAATGTATGCAGAGTTCTTCAAGGAGTAGACTTTCTTTAGTCATAAAAGCATGAATTAATCGCTCAAAAAGTTCCGGAGATCATATCTACAAATTATACAAACAGCAATGAATTTTTGGACAATGTGCCTGAAATTTTATACCATTGCCTTAAGTCAATCATCGTTCAACGTAGCGCCGGATGTGGCGATGCAATATTGTGTAATAATGAACTCTTGCCGCATTACTATCTCAAGTAGCCTACTTCAGAAGATAACTACATTACATGTACATTCGATGCTTGATCAAACAAAAGGACGCCACATCACGCGTGCCAATTCCAAAACGAGCATTAGATGGCGCCACGTGTCAGCGTCTCATTTTGTTTGTAAACAAGTGGGTGATCTATGGAGCCACGTCGGCGAAGACGGAGCCAAAGGGGGAAATTAATTAAGTCTGCGCCACAAAATGGCGGCGGGGGTTAATGGGATCACGGTTAAGCAGAACATGCTGCAATTCATTAAGTCTTATTGGAGGCAGGCGCCGGGGCCATTTGCATATAGGGTAATGAGGCGCGACGCCCCTCCCCCTAGCGGATTATTCATGGATGGGTGAAACAACGCAGATGCGGCTAATTCGGCTTGACCCCTGACCTCCCCGCGCAAGCTTGGAGCCTGGTATAGCGGACGAAAGTCACACGCGGGGATGCCCAAAAAATGGCGGCCAGAAATGATGCCATCAGGGGAAGGTTGAAGTCGACGGGTGACCCCCTGACCTCTTTACATCTCATTACGACGGCGTGAAAGCGTGTTTTACTCGCGTAATTGCGAGAATCAATGCAGATCTGCGACAGCTTGCACGAAGAGGGAAGGCCGGCTACAGAGTCCTAGAAAGACCATTCGAACTTTTTTCCAGCAACCAATCCGAGACTCCGTAACCGTAAGAATGGACCGTTTGCGGAGGGACTTTTTCGAAGCATCATCAACTAAAACAACGTGCCTTCATCACGTGATACCGGCATAATGAAGTCACCAAAAAAGAATTTTTATTCCAAATGGCTAATTTTCCCCAATATCCAAAAAAGCCTTATATTTTCTAATATTATCAAGAATATTTCCATGCCACGAATATTATTCAAACACACGTACATGTACATGTAGAAAGCACACCCGCTTTAGAAACAGTTTATCACATTTTCAAATTCCGTATTCTTTAGTAATTTTTGTCATCTCAAACGGACAAATGCAAGGTTATGTTAAGAGCTGCAGCCCTAAAAGAGCTTGCCACAAGGTAATTTTCGCCAAAAAAAAAAGATTTAAAAGTCACGTGATCCCGGGATAAAGACAACATCTGCATAAGGTCCATACTCCATTATGCCCGTACCCTATTTGCAGATCCACAAGTCTAATTAGACGTCTAAATGGATACAATTTTAACGCTTTACTGCATGCGTCTAATTTCCAAACACCTTAACTACATGTAGTTATAGCAAATCGCTGATTAGGGAGATTTTGCAAATGTAGCGTAATAGCTACGGTTATACGCCAGAGGTTCCCAAACTTTTCTGGCCTACCGCCCCCTTTTCGAAAAAAAATTTACTCACCGCCCCCTTTCAGAAAAAA
>JAQGAO010007566.1:0-11181 GCA_034697705.1 Ommatoiulus sabulosus
CCCCCTACCATATGGCATTTAGTTGCTGACTGTAGGGTACTGAGTTGAATTGAGTTGAATTGAATTGAATTGAAAATATAAAAAGTTTGAGTTGTGTCACGTTATTGGATGTCCTAAAAATGTCCAATTATTTGCCCGATAAATTGCTCGATTTAATCTAGGAAAAAATACCCGATTAAACTATACGAAAAAAATACCCGATTTAATGTACGAAAAAATGCCGATTTTTCTTGGACATTGAACAGAATGTCCGATTAAAATGTTCGAATAAATTTACGATTAAATCTCCGAAAAAAGGGTAATTTTTAATGAATGAAGTTATCCATTAAAATTTTGATGACGTACATACAAATTCTTGTGATGACGTCATTCATAAAAACTATGATTTTGACGTCATTCATAAAGACTATGCTTCTGACGTCATGCGTTAAAATTTGGATGATTTCATTTCTTATATTACACTGTATGATCATGTCGCCATTCCTTGAATTCTGATAATGGCGTCATCATTTACTGTTTATTTAGACTACACCCCAGATGTACTTGTAGTTCTACGTTTGAAAAAAAATTGCAGGATAGCACATCTGCTCCCGTGTATTTTCTGTAACGGCCTTTTTAAAATTAAAGTATTCTGAAAACGAAAATGTGGTATCATGTTGTAGTATAATGCTGATGACAAGCAACACGAAATCATCGAGATCGCAACATGATACATTTATATTTCTATCCCATTTCTAGATTTTCATGTGCCAAAATGTACAAGTTTGGAGCAGATTGTTTTCATCAGCATCGTATGGTAATCGAGTTAATAAAAAAACTTCCCAAAAGACGAGGTGTTTGGACGATGAAAACTGACCAAGGAAGAAGGGTTCGTAGAAGCTGAATGGAGTATTGGAGGAAAAGTACGATGCCGCAGGTAAGCGCCATGCCAATTATTTTAATACCATTGCAGTAATTACCCCTCAATTAGGGTAACCTGTTGCACGGAGCCCTTGCAATAAGAGGTACGCATTCTGCCCATGTTTTTTTCACACTTCTCCTCACTTCCTATCCCATTGGCATAATGATATGGTAAGATGGCACAGATCACCAGAATGTCATTTCTTATTTCGTTGATTCGGTGTTTTTTCGAGGCAACAGGAAATTATTATCGAGAAGTATTTTATTGTAGGTTTTTCTCGAAAAAGAAAAAAAAAGGACAAAAGCAATGGAAATTGCAGAAAAAAGGAGCCACAAAAAAGGCAGGTGGGGGTCAAAACGGTCCCTGCGGAAAAGTGCCCCTTGTCCGGCCAGGACGCGAAGGATCAAAGGATTTGGAGGACGGACCGGTCAGCGAAATTAACAGATGGTCAATGCGCGTGGCGACTGCTGACCACGGCTGCCTGGCGTCCCTCCTCCACCCCACCCCAACCTTTGACCAAGTTGGAGAAAAAAAAATAACACCCAAATTAACCAAAAACGCGGGTAATCACAGGGTTTGTTTTAAAGTGACGCGAGTACAACTGACAGGAAAATTCAGCATGTACGCAGCCATAGTCCCGAGTTTGTTTTGCTAATTATGGATTAGGAGTTGTCGGTTTTTTGTCAAGCGCACGCATTTTTCTTCTTTTTGTGCCGTTTTAATCCTCGGAAGCATTGGTCAAATGCCACAGGAAATGACGCGTGCAATTTGGACCAAGTCCGAAAAAATCTGAGACTTTCAATACAGTTGTGCCAGATCGGCCACGTTGACGAGCACGCTTCATTTGTCGAAGAGTCGGAAGAGATGACGTTTTTTGTCAAAGGGATGACGATTCTTGTCAAAGAGATGACGATATGCTTGTCAAAGAGAGGACGATCCCTGTCAAAGAGAGGACGATTCTTGTCAATGAGACGACGATCCTTGTCAAAGAGGCGACGATCGATAGGTATAGTATGTTTTTCAAAGAGATGGCGATCCTTGTCAATGAGACGACCATCCTCGTCAACGAGACGGCCATCCTCGTCGAAGAGACGACGATATATATGTTAGTCAAAGAGACGACGATTCTATTCAAAGATATGGCCATCCTCGTCAAAGAGACGACCATCCAAGTCAAAGAGACGACCATCCTCGTCAAAGAGACGACCATCCAAGTCAAAGAGACGACCATCCTCGTCAAAAAAGACGACGCCTTTTTGTCAAAGACGATTTTCGTAAAAAATGATTGGTCAAAAGTCACGGAGGTCATATGGCAGGAAATAACGTCCAAGTCAACGAGACGACGCCTTTTTTGTCAAAGACGATTTTCGTAAAAAATGATTGGTCAAAAGTCACGGAGGTCATATGGCAGGAAATAACGTCGCAAAATCGATAACGTTCTGAGAATTTCTTCCGAGTCGTGTCATGGTCGCGTTTGGTCATTTATCAACTGATCGGATCATTAATGGACTGCCCACCGGTCAATCCGGGACGCGGATCGTGACTTGCTTTTTTTTGCGCTTCTGCTACGGACGAATAAACCCGAAATATTAATAACGTTGGAGGCGATTAAATTAATTAGGTTGGATTAGAGCTTCCTCCCATCTTGCGCTTTTGGATTCAGGGTTGGCCCGGTCCAACACGCGTCTGTTATTTGGCACATCTTTTATTCGCAGACGTAAAAATTTATGACCTTCCGCTTATAAGGAGGAGTGTTAATTCCTCACGCAAACATAGATTGGATCGGGCCACTTGACCCACCCCAAGACACGATACAAATTAGAAAATATGAAAAATGGAAAAAGTCCAACACTTCGGGGAAGCCTCGTGACTCCCACGTGGCGCCAACGTGGGCTAATGAATCACACGTGACGTTTAATCTTTAAATGATTCGTTGACTTTTAATGGCCCCGTTTCATGGGAATTCCCATGAAAGCTACAAAAAAACAACTCGGGTCCCACCCCCGCGGGGACGAGGGGACTTCCCCTCCCACTTCGTCCACCCAATGTCGATTTTGTGTGTGTGCATTTTTAGTGGTCCTTCAGATGTTTCCCCAAATACAACGTTCAATTAATTTTCCCTTTGCTTTATAACATTTGCAGTAAGTTTTATGAGGTCGTTAAGAAAAAGGGGGTGTCCTAAGGGCCACCGCGGACGCTCCTGTAATACCATGGTTTAGACGATTTTTGTGAGTTTGTTTTTCTTCTTTGGCTACGTTCGTCCAGCAGAAAAACAATATAAAAGATGGGAAAATATTCAGTGGGGAATTCGGGGAATAAAAATGACCGGGAAATCATCATCGATAATGGGAGGGGAGGTTGGGGAAGCTCCCGAGGACCAAAACAAATTGTTTACTGTCCATATTTTATCGTCGCCCAGCAGCGATGTGACTACAATGCTCAAGTTTTATTTGCCGGATCGGCGTCGCTAAACTCGTCTTAATTACAAAAGGTGCATCAATCGGCCGTGAGTGGCTAATATCGCGTATATTAATGTCACGCCAAGTTACGGCTTTGACACTTCGACCCTCGTTGACCTAACCACTCGAAGGCGCTTCGTTAACTTCCGTTTAACAAGTGCCGCCATCAGCGTGGAAGCCCTCCCAGAAATGGTGCAAAATCTAGGCGTGCGTGCGTGGTTGCTCCAAGGAAAGTTTGTTTGGCACATGGGAAGGGCACTGCAGGAGTTCTAAATAAGCCTGTACTTCAACCCTCGCATAACGAACACTCGGATTACGAATGACGAAATGACGTCGTTTTTTGGTCATTTTATTCTAAAAATGACCAATTCTGAAACACGTCAGAAAACGACGTCATTTTTTTCCGGAAAAATGATCACTCAAAAACACGTCAGAAAACGATGTCATTTAGTTCCCTTTGCGTGTAAACCGACCCAACTTAAGAACAATTGCCTTTCAACTACTATTGACCAGGTTTTTCAAAAAAAAAAGTGGATTAAAAACTCAAAGTTTGAACAGGCAAGCAACAATTTAATTATTTTTACATTGATTCGACCTGTGGAAAAACCATATTCGAGATGCGAATATTCAAGTTACGAACAGGTTTGTTGGAACCAATTATGTAGGGGTGTCTGTAATTTATAGGTCATTGGAATTATGCTTGTAGTTGGCATATATCATTTTGTTTTTTTCAACTTCCGGAAGGGCTGGAAAAATGTGATTTGTGTCGCCTTCCCAAAAAATGCTTTCTGTGGAAAAATTCGGTTTGTATCCCATTTCAAGTTAATTGATTTTATACGCATTATTATTTAAATTAAAATAATCCTGGGATTTAAAAAAAAACGCCATCTAGGGATCAATAACAGCAACATCCGGGGGAAATTTTGTTTTTAATTTATTTACAATTGACGTGTGGGAAAGTTTAAAATATGACATTTACAATTCCTAGTTATTTTCCTTTTTTAGCTGTAAGACGTCTACGGAACGGTTAAAGGTCATTTTCGGAGATAGTTTTCGACATATGAAGAAATATTTTTAATACATTTTTTTCCATGGATAACTGACGAAAGTAAATACAGTGAACCTGTTAAGAGTGACCACCAAAAAAAATGCTATATGTGCACTGTACACAGGTAGTCACCATACAAAGAAAGCCTGAATTAAATTAAAATAATGAGCATGTACACTGTACTTGTACATGTAGCCTGTAATACATGTATAGTAAAAAACCACAAAACCAAAAAAGTACAGAATCATCATGTCCATGTGTATTACATACAGTATTTTTATATTACACATTTGCTTTTTTTAAAAGCAAAAATTATCAAGTTTTCCTTGTTTTAAATGCTTCTTGCTTCTTATGATCATGTTTTCAGTGATGTTTCAATCTGAATAACATGATTGGCTGAATTATTTGGGAACCATGGGGTTAAAGCAGGATGTAAGGTGACTCATCTGTTATCTGGTCACTTTATAAGGTACATTGGCAATGTAAAAATTGCATAAAAGACAACACATACTGGTCACTGTACACAATTGACAGGTGGTCACTGGTTACTATACAGAGATATTTTATGAAGGAAATGTACACTAGAAAAAACAATTAATACACTAAAAAGTGGTCAACATAAACAGGTGGTCACTTTTCCAGGTTTTACTGTAACTATACAAGCAGCTGTATACAAAATGAAGTTCCAATTAATAGATTTACCGCGCATTTGTTCATTTTTTAAAAAAAATCACTGGTATTTAAGAAAGCGCCATCTAGGGAACAATACCTGCAACATCATGGAAAACATTCAGTTTTTCGTTTATTTAAAATCGACGCGTGGGGAATTTATAAATGTGAAATGCACAATTTTCATTTATTTACCTTCGTTTTATATGGGTTAAAAAATGGGTCATTGAAAATATTTAATTTTATGTTATATGACTAAAACAGTAAAACTATATATTGTGGCTGCTCCGTATTCCCTATAGAGAATGTACAGCTGTAGACCCTCCAGGATTCTTTGTCCAGAATTGGTTTTTTTCTTCAGTTTCATTCATACGTGGGTCATTTACTAGCGGATTAGTGACCAATGGGGCATGGGGGAATGTGGGTTCACCTGTGTCGATGTTCACCCAACTTGAAAAGACGTAATATTATTCCTTGTTGCCTTGTAATCCTCGTGCAAATGGTCAACCGATATGATCAACTGACATTATCGATGGTGCGATCTGTCTGTGGTTAACCTCTGTGGCTCTCGTCAAGCTTCAGTTTTTTTTTTCTTCAGCCGCATGCACGTAATTCCCCCATCCTGGTCTCCAAACCCGGGTTCATTAATAATTCACGAATCCGAGCCGACCTTGTTTTGGTTTTCCGTCAAATTTAACGCATTTTCCGAATTTAAATCTGGGAGGGAAGTCCTGCACCGCAATTTGCTACATGATGGCAGATTGGTCGATTATGGGGAGCCCAGAATGTGACACCCTCCTGTTGACCCAACACTTCTTCTTCAGTTACTTTCACCCAAAAAAATCGTTTGTTTTTCTTCGTTTCCCCCTCGCTTTTTGCTCTTCCTGCGCCTGTTGCATGTATGATTAATGAAAAAAGTGCCATGATGGATGGAAAGAAGGGGACCAAGAGTTGGACGATGGTCAAAATGTACTGACGGTAGGACTGTTTGTTTGTTGGTCATTTTTCAAACGTTTATAAGGGGGAGTGTTCCAGCCTGTGTTCGCCTGGGATACACGAACCTCATAGCTTGACCTCAAAACGATTCTCCCAATTTCCCAAAATCGAGTAATGGACCCTTTGCTTAGCCCTATACTGTATGACATGTACCTCTGGCCAACTTTGGCCATTGCCTTTATCTCAATTTTCTCATTTATAGCCTCAATTTCCATCATCTCTTGGTCGTTTTCTTCAAGGAACGTTGGTCAGTCATTACATGCGACTCTTACTTAGGGCTTGCCAAAAAAGTGTGACCATTTAGTCGTATTTTTCACTCACATTCCTGAATTTCTTTAAATGTACTCTTTTGTCCCGCTTTACGGCTCTGTTTTTGTCTTGACAAGTTTATTATTATACGGGGCCCATTGCCCACTCTTGTCCATTTTGCATTTTCTTGCATTTCTATTTCTTTAGTTGTTCTCCGATTTAAACTGCTGAAGGAACCATTGCAAGTTCATTGGGGCGTTCTTTTATTGGGCCTGCTAAGCACCGCTTTCGTGCCATTTACCCCGTAATGAGCCAGTGTCCGTGCTATTTTTGGTCATTTCTACATTTGCTCGGATAGCAATTATCCGGTTGTTTTGATTTATTGCCAAGCGAGAGGACTGTTGCCAACAAGTTGCACTTATTGTCCCCAAGCTGGAAATAGCCATTCGACCCGTGTCTAAATTCTTGGACTGGTCAGTTGAATTTGTCTTAATAAAGAAGTTCAAGTTTATTAGCCAATTTTTCAGAGCTTTCCCTTTTGTTGGAAGGATACTTTAAACATTCCTCCGAAAAAATTTGGGAAAGTGAAATTGTCCTCAATTTTTATCCGATTGCACCATTGCGAAAGCCCGATGGCCCTTTGAGCTTGGTCACTTACATGTAAATCTTCCTTGACAGTTTTATGATTTAGGAAAAAATCAGTGTTGCGATATTTGCGCAAAAATTCATTTCCATTTTGGGAATTTTAGAACTGTCTCGAAATTTTTGGACTGGTCAGTTGAATTGGTCTTTTTACAGACGTTCAAGTTTATTAGCCATATTTTTTAAGAGCTTTCCCTTTTGTTGGCTGGAAACTTTAACATTCCTCCAAAAAAATTTGGGAAAGTGAAAATTGTCCTCAATTTTTATCAGATTGTACCATTGCAAAAGCCCAATGGCCCTTTGAGCTTGGTCACTTAAATCTTCCTTGACCATTTTATTATTTAGGGAAAAAAAACGACGTTGCGATGTTTGCGTGAACATTTCATTTCCGTTTGGGGGTATATTTTAAGGCCTAATTTTTTTTATCACTTTTGACCCTTAGATGAGATTAGGCTAGGCTGGATGTCAATAGTCGTGGGAACGGTTTGATAACTTTGGTTTGTTCAAACGCGATGGTCAGCCTCATGTTTGGCCAACCCAACTTTTTCTGATAAAAATGTAAAACTGACTTGTTTCCCTGACGCCCAAGTGAAATGTATATTTTTGTCGTGAGTTTCATGTGACAGTTAGAGGGTGTCCTGGTCCATATTGTTTATGGGGAATTTTCAGAATGTATTTTTAGACTTAAAAAGTTAAGTACATGTATGTTCGATATTTTTCCATATAGATAACGAAATGAAAGAAATTGGAATTGTGATTTTTACATTTTGAGATATCCCACGTGTTGATTTTAAATTCTATAATATCATTGTTTTCCTGTCGCTGTTATGATCACTAGGTGGCGCTCTTTAAAATTAAAATAATATTTAGTCAGTTTTGAAATGCACGTTTTGAAAATTCGAAAATGTGACATTCATAATTTCTAGTTTAATTCCTTTCGCGGTTATGTAAAAGGTTAACGAAAATATAAAATTTGATATCTTCAAGCTATTTCTAAAAAAATTCTCATGGAGAATGAATTCAGTTTTTAAACGCTTGCAGTGTTTATGGGCGCAAATTGTCGCGTGTATCACAAGGTGGCGTTTTTAAAAATAAATAAATATGAACTTCTAAAAGTGACGTTTCAAAATGAAGTGAATTTAAGTTTTAAATTGAATATTAATAACAGTATTGAAGTGAAGTTTTGAAACAATTTAGAAATTAAAGTCGTGGAAAATTTGAAAATGCAAATTAAATTTACAATACAGGTGTATCTATTTATTTTTCATTACTGTTAGTATTAAAAAATTAGCGAAAATGTATAATTTTAGATTTACATCCATCTTAGAACAAATTCTCAAAATGATTGAATTCAGTTTTTAAACGCCGATGTATTGATCATCAGGTGGCGCTTTTCGTAAGTTAACTAGTGGAAAATTTGAAAATGCAACAATCACAATTATGAGATGTTTTCCTTATGTGCAGCATCGAAAAAAATCTTTAGATATATATATTCGGAATTGCATTTTCCAAGATATTGCTCAATAAATTTTTCAAAACGTTTTAAAAGTATTTTGGAAGTGCATTTTTAATTGTTATTAAAATATCCAATTAAATACTATCTGGCTAATGTATTTTGTAGATTTTTTAAATATACAGTATTATAAAATAGTTTTACATTTATTTATCAAAATATATTTCAAAATACGTGTGCACGATATTTGAAAATAATTTGACTGTTCCAATCTATGCATATTTTTAGTAACTTGTAAATGTATTTTAAAGCTAAAAAATACATTTCTCCGAAATGCATTTTCAGAAATATTTTTAAAAATTGATTCAGCATTATCTAAAGCTGGTCATACACGAGGCAAATTATCTCTGGAAACATGGCACGTTCAAAAAGTTCTGTTTTTTAGAATGTGAATTCTAATGTGAAAAACTAAAAAAAAATGCTCAGAAATATGAGCTTGACTTTTCGGACACACCTAAAATTGGTAAGTTTCCAGATGTAATTTGCCTCGTGTATGACCAACTTAAGTGGTCGATAAATATCCCCTCAAATCTGTAATGAGAATAGGGACCTCTGTGGGCCAAAAATGGCACTTGCTGCACAGGTGAAGTCCCTAAAGGTGCAAATTTCAGCACTTAGGTGACAAATATTCATACCGCAACATACAGAAAGGCAATTTTATATTCTATAGGGGGGATGATACACAAATAAAAACATTAATGTTCAGTACGTTACTTTGAAATCCAGCCATGTATAAAGAATTTTAAACCTCACATAAACACTACTTTCTTAATTAGTTCAATGGCAGGTAGAGGGCTCGAAACCTGGCTTTGTGCAAACAAGATTTCGAAAGAAACACGAGTTTGTCACCCTCCAGTTCAAGGAGTAAATACATTTTAAAATATTAATTTACAAAACGCATATACACTACATTGTATTATATTATTGCATCCAAAAATCGTAAAACTTGTGACAAGAAACCCGCTATATGAGTTATGAGTTACCTTGTATAATGATACATGTATTTGTATTATAACTTGTTAAGGATTCCTTTGAAAGCTCTAGTGAAAATTGAAACGACGGATTATCTATGCCAAATTTACATCGAAATAGGGATACAAAGTCACATGTTCCGTGTATCATTTTAGAAACAACGAAAGAATCATTCCATCTAATATTCTTGGTGCAAAAATCTTACAAGAAGATCCACATTGTACAGCAGTTCCTCGAACTTCCTCCATATCTATACATACATAATTCGTATTTAGAAATGCAAATATTTCTATGGGATTAGGCTGGCTAAGGTAAAAGGTTAAAAAAAACATTTCGATGTGTATGTCTGGGTCAAACTAAGTGAAAGCTGACAACTTAACACCATTAAAGTCCAAATTAATTGATCAAAGCATTGATATTCGTATATAGCCTGATCCTCTCGAATATTATATGCATAAACAACAAATAAAGGACCTCAAAGCTGGCATTAGAAGTATAATGTGTTTCATTATTTTCAAACTATGATATATTTACTATTGCCGCCCATTTTACCAAATTACTTGTATTAGGCAAACCTGCAAGTGATGTAGGCCGACATGATTATTCGTTTTTTGCAAAAATTGGCATCTGCAGTCACCTTATACAGTGCGCAAGTATTAACACCATCTTACGTTTTCAGTTTTTTTCATTTCCTTTTTTTTTTTGAAACCATGATTGCATTCTCGTAAAACTTGATTGAATCGAGACTACGTTTGCCGTTTAGGGCATATACAGGGGCCCGAATCGCTTAATTCGCGTAATTTTGCAAAGGTTTTTCCTGCAAATGTATACTTTTTATGGCCCATACCCCGCTGCAGGGGACTATCTTCATAATCCTCTTTTTAATATGGGAGCATATGCCTTTGTTATCAAATTTGCTCATTTATGGGTTATAGCCAAGTGCGTTATAGGTAAAGGGAATATGTCTGTTCGCATCTAGTGCGACAGAATAGATCTTGGCGCACTTCATTGGCCGATATGAGACCCGATAAAATATTCTCAAAGTTCAATTTACAGGAGCTGGGCTATTATCTGAAGGCATATTTTTCCATTACTTACATGCTGCGTGTTGCGGAAATAATCGATTTATTTGAATAAAGGACAATTTCCCTTTGAAAACCAGACGAGAAAGAGAACGCAGCTATAAAACTGCACGAATAGAAAAAATCCCTGGGCACTTGGTGAAAATGCATTGCTGTTTTTATTTTTAAATGGTCAAAACCGATGAGAATAACGTGGAAAGGAAATTATGAATGCTTTAGGGCTTTCTTCGTGTTTCCACTGCGCATAACGTCTAAAGTTCTGAGTACAAAAAAGTACACTGTGCATGGTTAAACAGAACAAGCTTTTAACTAGGGTTATACAGGGTGATCTCTAAAAAAAAGTCACTGCCCAACGAAAAAAAATATATCTTTAATATGGTAAGAGATACGGTGTTAATTCTTTCAGATATCTCTTAAAGTCGACCAAGGACTATCTGGAAACCATATATTCCAATTCAGAGTTTTTTGCAGATATCTCAGAAACCGCTGTAGATATAGCATCCTAGTGTAAATTAGAAAGTTGTAGGGCGATGAATAATTAGTGTAATAACTTTGGTTTTATATTTTTCAAAACAAACCAAATTAACAAACCAAAGCGAGACGGAATTTTTTTTCTCCGCGAGTGACCATGCAATGTGCCGGCTAAATCT
>JAQGAO010007567.1:0-11178 GCA_034697705.1 Ommatoiulus sabulosus
ACCATCTCCCGGATTATGATGGGATCACAGATGTCGACTGCTTCTTACAGAAATATGAGGCGGTTGCAGATGCGGAATGGTTGGAGCAGTCCCAGCTTGCTCATAGACTATTTCCCCATCTCACAGGAGCAGCAAGCCAGTGGTATCTTCTGGATGCCCGCAAGCACTCATCCATGACTTGGGAGAAACTTAGGGCGGAGTTGTAGAAAGCTTTCTGACCACATGGATATAAAATGGCCCTGGTGACAGATCTTGTATGGCGTAAACAAAAGGAAGAATCCGTCTCTATTTATTGGATGGACAAAATGTAACCCTGCCTCCGATTTTGTCCCACAATGGATGAAGAAGAATAATGCACAGCTTATCTTCATGCAGGGCTACTTCCTAAGTACCGCTCAAGGATTTCGGTGTTTCTACCATGTTCTCTTGAGCAAATGAAGAGCCGGTTGATTAATTTCGAGAGGGATGACCAGTTGTTTGCTGCTGAAAAAGAAGCTGGTAATGAGAAGAAAGCCAGTGAAAAGAAGATTGCTAAAGAAGATAAGAAAAAAGAGGCTGCCAAGTAAGCCAGCACAACGGCCTAATACCCGACAAACTGTAAAGGGTAAAGAAGCAAGGAAACCAGAACCTTCTGGATCAACTCAGCAGCCATCAGCCAAGAACCGACCTCCAATTAAGTGTTACAATTGTAACAAGCTAGGGCATTTTGCCAAGGATTGCAGCTGCAGCCTAAATGATAGACGGAAGCAAACCACTAATCCGGAGCCAGCAAAAAACGAATAACCTCTCAGGGTTCTACGGAGTGCCCCTGGGAGCCTACCCTCAAGGAAAGCAACTCCGTTCGTAAGCTTGAAGGAAGTCTGATAAGAATCCCAGTACAATTTGGAAAGAAGAGTGTCTCTGCTTGCGTAGACACTGGAGCACATTTGTCCCATTTTCCAGCTCGAACTGCACAGGTGTGTGGACTCAAGTATCGAAGGACATCGCTGCCACCACTTCACAGTGCTGGTGGAGAGCCTCTACACCCGCTTGAACTTGTGGATTCCAGAATTTCAGTCATATGCAAAGACTTTGAGCATACTTTTATTGTTCTGCTCCATGAAACATGCCCTCTGTTGTTGGGTAATGATTTTGGACAGAAGGCTAGATTCATCATTGATCAATCTGCCCGCTCTGTTCATTCTAAGGAAGAATTTCTGGCCAGTCAGTCAGTTCACCAGAAAAAGCCGACTAAGCTTAAAGAATTACCTCAACCGTTAAAGGATTCACCAAGGAATGGGAATGCGCAACAGCCAGAATCTGTCAAGACCAAGTGACTTTTGAGGTAGACGGTGATAAGAAGAACGTGAGGAAGCCAGAACCATCTCTCCCAGCGAAGCTGAGTAATCTCAAAGTAAGCGAGACATTGTCTGATCTTCCTGAGAAAGATGGAGAGGATGATGACCACATCAGATGAGCAGAAGAAGTGCTGGTACCACCGTAAGCACCTCAAAGATCTGTTGCTTGCTTACCAAGGTGTCCCAAAAGAAGAACCAAGCAGTGCTCTTGGAAGGATACTCCACCTTTATAGAGAAGACGGGCATTCGTTTAGGACGAGGAAGTTTCCTACTGCAGAATGAACAAAAAGTGATGCTGGAGGTAGCCAACCTCATGAACCAAACAGTAAAATTGAGAAAATCTCAAACAGTGGGTCACCTTCAGAAAGAGTAATCTTCAGGTTAAGACAATTCCGGGGACAAAGAAAGGGTCATCGCTAAGGAGTCACTAAGAAATTGGGGAACAGTGGCATTTCCCGACACCGGACAACACCACCCACTAGGGAGATAATACGGACTGGCCTGGAAGAGATGCAAGAAGCTGGAGTTGTAGTCCCTAGCAAGAACCCATATTCCAGTCCAGTGGTGATTGCTCGAAAGAAGGATGGCACTCACCGATTCTGTATAGATTATCGACAGTTAAATACCCAAACAAAAGTCGACAATTACCCCTTGCCACAGGCCTCAGGTGGGAAGCCTGCTTAGTTTACTTAGATGACATCATTGTATTTGGCAAGACCTTTGATGAACTTATAACGAATCTAATCAAAGTTTTGAATCTGCTCAGGAGAGCTGATCTTAAGTTAAAGCCTAGTAAGTGTTTTTTTGGGTACGATGAAGTCAAGTACCTGGGACATCTAGTTAACCCAAGCGAAGTCGGCGCAGACCCAGATAAAATTATGGCAGTGGAAAAGTTCCTGTCCCTACGAGTAGGACAGCAGTCCGTAGTTTTCTACGGAAAACTATGCCATAATTGCTCAACCTCTTTTTGCTGCTACCAGCCAAAAGGAACCCTTCAAATGGACCCCCGAGTGCCAAAAGAGTTTTGAGGACTTAAAGAAGGCATTAACATCAGCACCGATACTCGTCATGTACCAGCCAAAACAAGAATTACGTCTTCATACTGATGCTTCTGGTTATGGTTTAGGAGTCATCGTATATCAAGGGGATGCAAAAAGCCACCTGGTTCTGGCCTATGCCAGAAGATGCCTAACACCAGCAGAGACGTATACCACGAGTGAAAAGGAAGCTCTTGCAATTGCCTGGGGTGTCGAATACTTCCGGCCCTATCTTTTCGAAAGAAAATTCATTATCCTCACTGATCACCATGCACTCTGTTGGTTCCGGAAATTAAAAAACCCTGCAAACCGACTGGGTAGATGGATGACAAAAATGGAAGAATTCGACTATCAGATACATTACAAGAAGGGGAAGCTCCATGTTGATGCAGATTGATTGCCCTTGGCCCTGTTTTCTAACTTGGGTTTGGCCAGGCCAGAGTTGACCATTTCCCAAATGCACGTGTCTGTCAACAGCAGACTGGATAAAACCTTTTTTTGTGCTAGTCATGAAAACAATCCCCATCCCATATATTTTACCAATAAATGGCGGTCATTCTCTTTGATACCACTATTAAACATGGGGGGCTCAAGAATGTTTTGTATTCTGGGAAGTAAGGAATGTGGTAGATCATATTTCTGAAACAGTCTAGCAGCATTTGTCACCTTCCAAATCACTGTCTGGAAGGCATGATTTGGGTCTGTACCTGTTTGATCAAAAAAATCGATTTCTGCAAAGTGAATGAGGGCCAATTTCCAAACTAGGGCTATTATGGCACTTGAATCCTCTACCCCATGCTGCTGTAGATAGGGGTAGCAAAAACGGACTATCCTGCAGAAATCTGCAGGTGTATGCTTGACCAGACATTTTATGATCTCAGCCCTCATGTCAGTGGAAATGGCTGAGCAGAAACGAGCAGGTCTTTCTATATGGCGTCCCATCCTGTTAACAGTTACTATTTGTGTTCCAGAGTCTGTCTGGATATAGGGGAGGAACTTTCGAGACGTCACTTGTCTTTGCTGTATGACGTCATAGTGCCTGTCTGGGTTTTGAGTTGTACGGACGTGCCGGTAGATGGCGCCACTGGAAGTGTGTTCAACTCAGCTGTTTCATCCAGATGAGCTGTTTCTACGCTTTTGTGTAAGTATTTTGTTACTGGAAACGTAAGTTGGCTGCAATTGTCCCCATCTGAATGGTTTTTCTTGTTTTCAGCAAAATAATTATTCCTTTTTCTAGGATTAACATCTGATAATTCTTGTGTTTCAGATGACCAATAATTCTTATTTTCAGGGGTAACAATTGACAATTTAGGAAGAGACTTTGCCAATTTTCTGACTCTTGTCTCAGCTTGTATAGGTGGTAACACGGTAATTTCTTTGACAATTTGCTTTTTGCTCTGGTATTAGCGGTAACAATTATGTCTGAATGTTCCTTATGATCATATTTCTTCTTGAATATTAGGGGTTTCAGAGTAGGGCGTCCAACTCATTTTCGCTGTATGGCTGGAATGCTTTCCTGAATTTCCTGATCATCTCCTGTTGGGAAATTGTAAAGGTTTTTAGAGTTGTATACTCCTAACACTCTATGCCTAGTTTTGGGAGACACTTTTCTGGTGATATAACATGGACCATCTTTTGCTGAAGCTAGCTTGGCTGAATAGCCTCTGCTCTTAGAACTGATGGGTTTAGTGTCCACTAGTACTTTATCTCCTCCTGAAAAGGAGGGACAATTGGACATGGCATTGTTTTCCCGTCGCCTGGTATCTTGAACCTGTTCTAGGCTTCCTATGTCTTCTAATAAGGTGGCTGACACCTTTTCGAAAAATTCAGTTAGGCTAGTGGTGAGGAAATCTCGGTCTAAACTCATCTGGTGAAAAGTGAAAATGTTGTCCTGTGGAGCTCGGGGTATTCGAGCAAATGTCAACTGAAACGGACTGTGGCCAGAAGATTGATTCAATGCTGTATTGCAGGCCCATCGTACTGATGGTAAGTAATCTTCCCAGGAGCTATGATTTTCTGCTACAGCTATTGCCAGTCTGGCTTTTATGTCCAGATGCTTACGTTCCACCGGGTTGGTCTGTGGGTGATACACAGCCACTTTATCCAACCTAAATCCCATTATGTCAGCTGCATAATAGTGGCTAAAAATTGCAGTCCGTTATCACAACGGACCGTTCTGGGTGTGCTGTACCGTAAACAGATATCATTGATTATGATCTTTGAAATGGCATCGGCTCCGGTGTCTGACACTGGAAATAATTCCAACCAGCCAGATGTGACATCCATTACTGAGAGTATGCTGGTAGATCCTTTCGATGAGGCTGTTATTGGCCCCACCAAGTCGATACTGATGTCATCGAACTGGCCTGATATTGGTGAACTTGTGTATGGAGCTACATGTCCTTGATTCTCTGGTTTGTACCTGGCGTAGTCGGCACAGAAATTTACGTATTTCTTTACTGCTTTACGCATGTTATTCCAATAATATTTTTGGATTATGCGTGCGTAAGTCCCATTAACTCCTTGGTGACCTTCCTCTGTGGTAGAGTGGTTCCACTGGATTACCCTTTCTTGTAAGGATTTTGGGATTATTAGGCGGGGTCCTTCTTCAGCATTGTCTGGCAGATATCGGTACAGGATATCATCCATAACGATGTAACCTCTATCGAGGAAGGTACGTGCTTCTGCTAATGCATAATCTGCAGGTGACTCCAATGCCTCTATAATGTGAGCACAATGGGGGTCATTTATTTGTGCTGTTCTGAATTCCAGGGTCATGATTGGTTGCTCGTCTGTAAAGAATTAGTGTATTACCACTACCGGTTCAGGTTCACTTTCCAGGGATCTGGATAGCAAATCAGCTACTACATTTAGTTTCCCTGGAATGTACTGTATGTCGAACACGTAGTTCTGTACCGATAGGGCCCATCTTCCTAGACGGCCCTCCGGTTGGTTCAACGTGATTAACCATCTCAAGGGACGGTGGTCACTATGCACTACGAAGGGCATCCCATCCAGGTACCCTCGGAATTTACCAATAGCCCAGATAACTGCTAGGGATTCCTTTTCTGTAGTGTTATAATTGAGTTGTGAAGCTGTAAACAATTTAGATGCATATTCAATTACGCTGTAAGGGGTTTCATCCCCTTGTACAAGTACGGCTCCCATAGCCAAATGGCTAGCATCAGAAAATAAGCGAAATCCTCGGGTGAAGTCTGGTTGTTTAAGAACCTGAGCTTGGCACAACCTGTCCTTCAGAATATTGAATGAGACTTGGCATTTCTTGTCAAAATTGAACACTGCATCCTTCTTAAGCAAAGCATATAAGGGTGCTGCGATGTGAGCCAAATTTGGAATAAATTTGGAGAACCATCTACATGAAGATACAAAGGATTTGATTTGTTTTGCAGTCTTTGGGTAAGGGAGATTCAGTAATGCCTTTACCTTGGAAGCATTGGGACTAACCCCTTCAGGAATGATCACGTGTCCCAGATAGTCCACTGAAACCTGAAAGAACTGGCATTTGCGTCTCTTTAGAGAAAATCCATATTTGAGCAGTAGTTCAAAGACTTCGGTCATGGCTTGAACATGATCTTTGAAGGAATTGGCGGTGACCAGCAAATCATCCTGGTAGATTGTTATTTACTTTAGGTAGATGAGACATCATCTCATCCACTACTCTTTGGCAATGGGCCACAGAATTGCGTGCTCCCATTGGCATGCGAGTGTAGCTGAATGTTCCCACTGGAGTGACCGTAGAGAAGTATTTCTGGCTTTCTGGAGCTATTGGTATCTGTCAATAGCAGTTAGTAAGATCCATGGTGGACATATATCTGGTGCCTTGCAGCTCGGCCAAGATAGTCTATTCATGGCAATGGATAGGCATCAGGCATGGTTACCCTGTTCAGTGCTCTGAAGTCCGTGACCATGCGCATTTCTTCAGGGCCATCTCTTTTGGCTACCAATAGAGATGGAGCTGCCCATTCAGAGGTAGTGGGCACAAGGTAACCTTTATTGATTAATAAATTGATTTTTTCTACAATTTGCTTCCTGCGTTTGGGAGCAAAATTGTACAACTTTACAGCTTGAGGAGATGAGTTAGGCAGAATGGTAATGGCCTGCAGCTGCACTTTAGCAGGTGTTGTGGTCTCGCAGAAGACCTTTTTATATTGAATTAATAACTCATTAACAGTCATTCGTTCCGCTTCGGAGAGGTGACTTCCTTCATTATCGTGTAGCATAACGTCGTGATCCTCTATGTCAGGAAATGAGATGGTGCTACAAATATGATACACTGGGGAAAAATCAACATGATGAATGGGATGCACATGGTTTTCCAAACTAGATAATGACCATGCATTTGAGCCATAGTCCGACTTCACTCTAGCAGATTTGAGGAAATCGCATCCCAGAATGACCCGATCGGTTCTGTAAGTGGGAATTATCATAAAGCGAATTTGGAATGTACATCCAGAGACAGTGATATCGACTAGAGCATGATGTCTCTAATTCTCGCAATTGTTGATCAGCCATCAGTATGTGGCTGAAACTGGCTTGCATGTCTGCTTGATTGGCTACTAATAAGTTATACATTCCATCTCCTCCCAAGGAGGTATTGGTATAGGTATTTCATTTGAGGCTTTGCCCTTGTTCTTGGACTGAAATGTTGGCTTGGATGAGAAACTTGGTTTGTTCGGTGTTGACCTTTTTCCATTGTGCTTATGCTTTGGAGATTGCCTCTCAGGATTCGGGCGAGCGGATCTATTTTCGAATGGATGCGTACTTGGTTTTTGCTTGCGTTCGTATCGTGCGCGTATTTGATCTCGATCGCCCAGTCCATGACCTGGGTCTGTCCTAGGCCATTGACCTGAGTTAGTGAGGCGATGCTGCACATCTATGGCTTTGTCTCTCAGAGCCCTGACTGTAGTCAGTTTTTTGGTGCCAATGTAGAATTGCAACAGAGGATGCAATCCACCGTATCACATAGTCATGTTTAAACTCTCAGAAGGAGTTTCTGAATACAATGCCAGTTGTTGGTTCATTAGGTTGATATATGACAACACCGACTGTCCGTATCTTTGGCCTGCTTTTGAAGTGATGGAACAAATCTGTGTCATCCATTACTCGGCCAAAGGTGAAATTAAAAGCTTACACAGCTTCTGACCAACTTCTGATTGAAGGAGATTGGGTATGCCACCAGGTGAGAGCGTCTCCCTTCAGAATGAATATTATTGCTGACAACATTTCGGAGTCAGTAATTTTAAATGTTTTGCATAAACATTTGACTGTAGCCATCCAAGTGCGATATTCTTCTACCTTTCCAGTAAATGGGGTGGAATTACGGAATGCACACAGCAGTTTCTCTGGACGTAGACTAGGAGGTGCAACGAAATGCCTGGAAGGTTCCATTTCTTCTTCCTCTATGATAGCACTGTTTCCTCTGTTGTCCGTGTTGGATTCTTGCTGATTCGATGGAATGGCTGAATCCCTTGTATTTTCACTGGTTGAATGTTTCCTTTGAGGTTTGGGAGTGGAAGTGACTACTCCATGGTTGTTTCCCAAATCCTTGATGGTTGGATAACCTAATTCCCTTTCAAATTTAGAAAACTTAAGACTGGTTACATTTTGTTGTAATTTATTGATTGATTCCTGTAAACTGCTCAGATATTGGTTTTGATTTGTATAAGCGGTTCTTAAATTTTGGATGTTGCAAGGATTGGTGATTTGCGACCCTATTCCAGAAATAGGAACTGTATTACCGCTGATACATACGTGGGATTGGAACTGGGTGGAGGCGTTTCCATGACAAATTCATTGGGCCTAACATTGCTTGAAACTGATGGGTTTGGCAATATCGGGAAATTAACCTCATAATTTTCCATTTTTAGTGTGCAGTAAAGTGGAGAGAGGACATTTCAAGAGCTTAATTCTGTCTTGTCTATAGGATAAATTTCAAGGTGAGTTATTATCTCTAATATTGGTGTGTCAGACCAAGTCCAATCTGCAGTGTTCTCTGAAATTGCTTGATCAGGGCAACAAAAGAGTAAAATGCAAGATTAGATTCAAGGTAACAAGGTAAACATAACTTAATATTATGCTGAAAGAAGTATATTCTGTTAATTGTCACGATTGCAATTGAGCACAGTAAATCCAATGGGCACAATAAATCCAATGGGCACAGGAAATCCAATGGGCACAGTAATCCAATTGATGGTTGTGCTGGTATAGTTATGGGGAGACACGAGGAGCCGTAGGAATGCGGGGCGCCAGGGAGAAGTGTCCAACGAAGGGCAAAATGCAAAAAGCATAAAGGTGGAGAACAAAAATCGTCCGACGCAAAAAGGTGCGGAGACTCACAGAGTCGCAGGAATGCCGGGCGCCAGGGAGAGGGCGCAACGGAAAAATAGTTGAAAAATCAACAAAAAGCAAAAATTGCGTAGAACGAAAAGTTTACAGTAGAAAAAAAATCCAAAAGAGAAGCAAAAATATGCCAGGAGCGCGGAAAGCGCAAAAAGGGGTTGAAAAACAACAAAAAGCAAAAAATGCGGAGAACGAAAAGTTCACAAGGGGAAAAAATCCCAAAAAGAAGCAAAAAGATGCAAAAAGGGTGCCCGGAGACTCGAGGAGTCGCAGGAACGTTGGGCGCCAGTTGAGAGGTGTCACTTGGAAAATGGCACCAGGTTTAAATAAACCCAAGATTCTCGTGTTTAAAATGAATTGTTCTTATACTTAGTCTATTTCCTTTTAGGCACTGGGCAGGAATCCGGAAGGTAATCCAATGAAGGCCAAGAAGACTTGATACGGTGAGTAAACTTACATTCATTTATTTAGTAATGATAACTGGGAGCAACTCCCTTAGATAGTTATAGTATCAACAAGTACAAGATGATGACATGAGGCGTATAAGAAGGTTTCTGGTGAGGTTGTAACAGAACACAGAAACCGAATGCAAAAGTAATTGTAAGCATAAATGCGGGCAGCGTAATAGTGCCAAATACTAAATCTCAAGTGCTGGATACCAGCTAGGTGAGCCTTTATATAGCTATGGAAAAGAACCCCTTCCATGGCTCACCATTATTGGACAAATGGGTTGCTTCACCTGTCTACCCTTGCTTCACCGCAACTGCTACGTTGCTATACTGCGGTGCAGCAACTGCGGTGCCGCAAGAGGGGGGACAGATAGCATGCTACCAAGGTGTCCTTAGGGTCATTAATCTGACCAAGGGTGAATGCTCTAAAAAGCTAAGATACATGGTTAAATAATCTACCATTATGCGGTATAAAATAAGCGAAAAATATTGTGCATGTCTCAAAGGGACAAATTTGTCCAGGATAAGAATAAAATAAAGGATGCGCCAAGTGGGAGTGGTTCCTTTGAGGACACTTCCTCATGGGAGCACTATGAGTCCATGGAGTTTATTGTGCTTTTTGTGAAGCCACGCACGTAAGTAAAGCTAATTACAATCTCAGCTCCCATATTGTTTGTAATATAATTTAATGACGTTTATTTCAGATCTGCATGCAACCTAACTCAGCGGAAAAAAACACAAATGTTAGGGAATCATCGCAAGAATCACAAGTCACAGTTCAGCGAATATATAATGCTGATATATCAGGTTTCTGACATGGCAAATTATACTAAAAACTTGTATCAAAACATTTCATTATATGCATTGTCTCTAATTAATAATCTACTATATATCGTTAATCTTTTCAGAAAGCGATAATGAAGTCGAACATTCCCTAGTGGAGAGCCATCTGTTGCAACCAATATCACGGAGCGTCTCAGCCAACTCCAGAGACAATGAAGGTATTTGTAGAACGTTGTGTAACATATTTAAAAGCCTTTTAATTAAACTATTTCACCGTTACATCTTTTTTAGATGAGGGCGAAGCCTTAGGTGCGAGATCAAGTACCAACCGCTTACTGTGAGTTTGGTAAATATTGTCCCTCTTAAGCTAACAATATTTCACAATAACTCATTTTTTATTACAGCAACTGAAGTTGCAATAATGGACGACCTTAAAACCATTTCATCCCCGAATGGCAAGAAAGACCAGGACGATTCGGAGCATTTGGGGAGAATGGTTGCGTGTTATTCCCGACAGTTACCAAAAGTGAAACGGGTGAAAGTAGCGCGTAAGATCATGGATATCATTTTCGATGCTGTGGAAGAAAACGAGAAGACAGCCTGAGAAGAGAGGTAACATTTCCCTATTATTCGTATGTGTTTTATAGCCGTTGTGTAGCAATACATTTGTTTAACCACACAGAATGCAGCGAAGAAGAGGTCGACAATGAACGAGGAGGAGGGCGAAGCTTCCACGAAGGGAGATGTAAATGGACATGGAAGACCACCAGTCCTTTTGTGAGAAGATGAAAGGAAAAAGAGCAAGTAACAAGGTAGTACGAGAGAGGGTTTTCAGAGAGACATCCGTTCTGGAAAAGAAATAAATCATAAGACCAGCAGAACTGAAGGGGAACGGACGTTTTGACCACCTAAAAAATGTCGGGCCCTCCTAAGGAGAAGACTGAATCAACTGGCTGGAGAATAGAGGGAATTATAGTGTTTTATATAAATTGCATTAAATTTTAGTTTGGGACCAGAAACTTTACAAAATTCAAAATGTTATCAGATTTTTGGGCCTCATTTGTTTTCCAAATTAACCTAAAACATCATATTGAATTTAATCCCATTGTTCATCTTTTGTATCAACATTTTAAGTATCAGATTCGAGCATAAACTATACGTCTTACTCCAGGGGTTGATTCTGAGCTTTCTCCACCTCCTTATTACTTGGGA
>JAQGAO010007568.1:0-11178 GCA_034697705.1 Ommatoiulus sabulosus
CATGTAATTCTCGTTCCTCTTTCAGGATATGTATAAGCCTACAAACAAAGCTATCTGCGCATGCGCGGGGCTATTTTGTGATAGACGGGCGGGCGGCTCTTTTTTATTTTTTCTTTCTTGTTGGGGCGGACGGATATTTTATATTTTCTCTACATGTACTTTGTAGGGGCGGGCGGGGACGTTAAACAAGAAATCAATTTCCAATGGCCTTAGCAAAAGGAGGCTGGATTGTGGAGACTGCTTAAAAGTTGAATGCAACTGTATGCTCGGATCGAGTCCCCTTCCATACGCATCTCCAATGTATAATTAATGCGCAGTATTGCTTTCTCTCATTAATCAGGTGGCGTGTCATCGCTACATTCCACGTGCTGCGAATAACCAACGTAGAAATTAATACCCGCGCGTCTGTTGACAAGGTTGGATGCGGAAAAAAATACCTCCCGAAATATAAATAGAACTTGTCGAACCCAGTTCGTCCTCAGAAAAAATAGTTGAAATGCAGATGGAGATCGGACGATCCACAAGTTAAGCACAAAAAACAACTGTTTAAATAACATGCAGCCCCGGTTAATAGCGCGAGCACGACAAACGCGCATAAATTACGCATAATGACGCATTTAATAGCGTGGAAATATGCAAATTAGGTAGCGTGCAAAACATATTTAGCCATCTGGACCATGGCCATGCTAATTTCTGAGATGTTCGATGGAAAATCGGACTGGAGTTTGCGTCTGACAACGTTACCTAACAACGCCATTTTTTTTTCGTGGCTGTTCCTAACCATGTTCTATTGTGTGAATATTGCGAGTTTTGGGCACAGTATGTTTTGGGTAAAATGTACTTTTACCTACCGTATGCTGTCAAAAGATTATGAACATCCAAAAAGGTTCAAGTGAAGGTTGTGATGGTCCTTTGTTGCTTGTAATCTGAACATTTCAATGAAGTCTTGATCTCCAAAAAGGTTGCGCATTCCAGTTGCTGCATGGGAATTTCAGAATGTTTGTGATCACCCAAATTGTTTTCTTTGAAAGTGTACTGTACATGTACTCTACGTGTCGAGAAAACTGGGGTAGTGTTTCAATAAGAATGTCCACTCGAGAAGGTGCCAACTTGATTTCCATGTATAACTCAAGCAGATCGTGATCACCCAAAGTGATATTTTATTGGCCATCTCAAGACGGTTATGATTACCCAAAATCTCGAATGTACATTATGTAGATCCTTTCCAATCTTCGACAAGTGGGGCACGGGAAGGAACTCGCCAGACAAGCCAGTACAGAAGCGTTGTTTTTCAGCACCTGGCACATTTTTAAAGCCTGCCATTTTGTTTTATTTACCTCCCGGATGGCGCGCCGCGCGCCTACTAGCGGCAGCATTCTTCCCCGGCGCTTCCGGGGTATAAATAGCCCTGACCTGCTCCATATTTTCCGTTTTAACACGGCTTGGACGCCGGCCAAATTCGTCGTTGTTTTTTTTTCCTGGAAAAAAAATACAGAAAAAGAACAGGAACGTGGAAAAGTTTGGGATGTCCGTTCCGGGTTACGGTGGCATAGGTTTTTTGGTTACTCAAGTTTGAGAGCGACGTCTGTGATTTGAACCACTTCGGGAGCCCGAATTGCGGGTGTCAAAAGTAGATTTACGAGATGAGCCAAACCGGGGTAAATTTAGAAAACCCCGTGGGATGTACCAGGGTGTGCCAGTGATTTAGTTTGGGGCAACAATTGGGACCAGAACTGCCACCGATTCTTGTCTCGAACGTCCTCACTTTTGTTCGGTAAATAAAGCGCCTAATGGACTGACAAATTGCGCTGCTCCTGTACTTGTGATGCTAATGCTCTGACACTATAGGACGACTGTACATGTATCTGCAAGAAACAAAACTGTTGTAAACTTCACGAAACTTGCTCCATTGGCTGGTGTACCTATATCCACTTCCATGTCTATAAGCCGTAATAAGTTGACATTTTATGTTCTAAATCTGTACAAGGGACATGCACAGTAGTAGGGGTATTCGGACAGAAGCTTTACGAATGGCACTTTTCGCACTCGTGAAGGCACGTGTGCAATAGGAAGGCATTCATTGGTTGAAAAACAGAGATAACCTTGAGGGAATGTTTTAAAGGAAGTGAGCGTGTATATTTTACACACGTGATATCAGGACTGCCGGAAGCGCGTCATTCGTAAAGCCTCTGTCGGAAGTACAGTAATGTACATTACCTCTACTTGTATAGTATAGTTATGCTCTATTCACAACCAAGCAATTGAAGACAAACTGTCGAAAAATTTCTACTTTTTTGGCTGACAAAAACGAAATGATCGAGAGCTCTACTTTGTCGTAATAAATCGCATTCATTGTATAATCTATGGTAACATAAAATGATAACCGAAAAAGTCAGTCCGAACCATTAAATAATACACGGGAGAAAACCGGGGACCTTTTCAAGATTGCGTCAACGACCCGTTCATGTCTTCAATTGCTTGGTTGTGAATACAGCAATAAAGCACGTGCACATTTGGGTTACACTTTGATGATAGGCACCACAGTATACGAAAGACCGGTATGGGGACTCCGCTCACTTTTACATGGCGATAAGTTCGCAGCGCCACACGGTGTCAGTGATTTAAACATACCATCGATAATCGTATATATCGATCGTATGTCGTATCGTGCAGCCCATGTCATTCTTTGACTACCACTATCGCTAGACTGATTGCTATAGTCTGAACCAATAGGAAGTATTGTGCTACCCTGTGGGTATCTGAATGATACGGGCTACGATCGCATCGCATCCTATCGCGTTTTTTCCACCACACTGTCTTATAGCGCGCTTCAGTCGTTCACGCCATTTTTACATCAAAGGCGCCGACACGAAGTGACCTTCTTGGTGTTTCGTATACTGTGGTTGACGTCGACAGCTATAGTGTCAGCTACAGTTCCCGCCATTTTTTTTTCTAAAGGTGTCTGCATGAAGCAGTATTCCCTCAAGGGTCGAATTTCTTGGCGACGTAATTTCGTAGTAAAAAGCATTTTCATGGCCACATTTTGTAAAAGAATTATTTTTGACGCATGCAGGTACGAACACGAACATCGGTGCCAAAGTTTGCACGGGGAACCCAAGCACCCCAATAAATCTGGCACGAACATTGGCAGAAGGCAGCAGTTTCATGCGGTATTATGGCTAGTCTGTATATGGCCAAAATATTATTGGCTGCGATATGATGACATTGGAAGCCTTCCACCGCGTGCCTCGATCTTGAAAGTCGTCGCAAAATCACGCCAGGTTCGGTCAGGCATTTTCGGAGGAGATGATTTTTTTGATATATGTGCTCGGGTTCTGGCTATTTATACGGCGAATGACGTCCGCGCGTGGCATATTTACACGCTCGAATTACACGCGTCTGTTTCTGGAGGCTTCGGCCAAATTGAAACTGCTGATGCAGAAGACATCTATTCGGAACGAAGGACGACATGGCTAAAAATATACAGTATACTTTGTATCAAAGTGCACAATAATGTTTGATATATGTTTAATAAGGACTCGCGTGAAAATGGACCTGTCATTGACCCTTTCCTATTGCCACCTGTGCGTGGCCATTGGCTTTTGGGAAAACATGTCCTTGTGATTGATCAATCGACACATCTCGCCTCGTTCATCTCCATTCTACATGTACACTGTATAAATAGATTGGATTGGACAAAATTCTGTTCGTGCAGGTGTCCGTATTATACCTGATAAGTTCGTGCTAATTTAAGCTCCTCTTGTTTGTGACATTGTGTGACACGGGTAAAGGTCTTGGGATTAATTTGACTGTTCGCATTTTGAAGTCGTTGCATTGTACATAATGAGTATACCCGAGTGTAAACCCGAAATTCATTTGCTTTGTATATACAATTTATACACATAACCTGAAGGTAATTGTATAAAATATTTTTAATAATTGAACAGTGTATGTATATATTTAGTATATTTTCACATTCCCGCTTCAGAAGTGACACAACTCAATTTCTTTTATTTTCAGATAAAAGCAAATTTTAATGCAGAAAATAAAGTAACATATGCCTATAGGATATGTCGTTTTTACTGAATATTGAGCTCATTTTGCTTGACTTAATACCGTCTACAATCGGAAATTGACAATTTTTGAGTTGGGCCACTTTTAAAGCCGGGCTGCGATATAAATTGCATTCAACATATTATTTCTGTAATATGGATACTTAAGAGCGAGTGCTTGCAATGAACCATCAGGAAGCAAAGGTCGAACTGTTTTAGCCAAAGTTGCGGTTTTTGGAACATTTCGGAACATTACATGCTCAGCATCTACCTCATAGTGTTTCCAATGGGGCATTTTGTAGAGCGACCCGGTCGTTGCTGCGTAATATTCGTTATACAAAGACCTAAATCCATTCTTAAAAAAAGAGTCGATTCATATAATTACATGTACATGTGTAGGCCTACAGTATATGACACGTAATACAATTTATGGATGTTTTTATTTGTTAAATGCAGCTAGGGCTATCGTTGATTCCATGACTTTAAAATACATAATAATAGAACACACTGCATTAATTTGGCTATTAACGTTCACTTTTTCCAGCACATAAACATATCGCGTGTGGAAGTTTTATCTATAAATGTTTCCCGAATACATGAAATGTCTCGCTCTCATGTTATTAAATACGAGGAAAACTAGCGGACTTTTTAGCATTTAAAACTTTCCCATTCATGCCCACTAGATGGAGTTAAATCCTATCCTCGATGCTTTTATACATGTAATGATTGCCAATGGGCTATTCTTCTTCTTTTTCTTACTGTCAATAATTACATGCCTTGAGGTCACTTATGACGTTAATAACAAAGTCATTCGCATACATTCGCAGTATTTCTAACCGCATTTAGCCACCCTGAACTGGTTCCGTCCGCACCGAGACTAATAAAAAATAGCAACATATCTGCTGTATTTATAGCATATTTATAGTAAAGATGGCGATTTAATGGCTCACGTAATGCATCATGTATGGACTAACTGATAAACTCATCTGTACGCTGCAGCGCAGGTAAAATGGGGTGCCTCATTGACTAAATGAATGGATGATCCTGCTTTGAGGTTAAGCACATCCAATTGAACCTTGCATCGTCTTGTTATTGAATTATACGTGTACATGTGTTCTGCCATTGTATACTTAAATCGTCGCGTCGACATAAATGGCGGTATATATATACTGTATATATTTTACACCTGGATTTGCATACCAGTCGTACAAGTATGATTCCAGTTTAGGAATAATCCAGATGGCCATGTTGATTAAATTCAACTGGCTGTTAAATTGTTTCAACTCCAACATACATTGTATGGTTAATGTTGGGTCAACGTTGGACATATTCTCGTAGCTCGTGTTCAGTGACTAATGATATTGAGAATGTCGTCACCCAGACAAAGTTTCAACTGAGTTACTGGGAAGTATAGGAATATCAGCTCTTGTCCAACCAGCATTATAGAAAAGCATACAACACTGTCAACACACGTGACAAGGTGAGACTTGCGAATTCTATAATTAGGTATATACATGTACTTGTCTAAATTATATGTAATTAATGTACAACTATGCACCATTTTTCTATTGGATTTACCAAAAAAATATGTTTCAAGGGTGTTTCAACCATGAGACTCCCAACATTTTGTAAGAGTAATATTTTAACATTTCGGGTTATACAGTACAGTTGTGATTAATTGTGGACGGTGGGAAACAGATGCACAATTTAAGTTCGCGCAGAATTTCTGTTGTGCATGTCAAAGATGCATGCAGTGAAACTACAGTTAATCGATTTCTAAAATGGCGTCGCGCGCAAGAGAGAGCACAGGTTGTGATATACAGTATGAAGAGGTCTCGTCACAGACATGACGTACTATGTTTACGAAAATTACCAGCAATAATGAATTTGAATGCGCGCGTAACAGATGCCACGAGTTGTCACAGTAAACATGTTTCATAACACGTGGCGTAAAATTAACAACAGACTAGCTGGAGACTGAACTTGATATGAAAACTTTTTGAGTCGTGTATATACTGTAATATTGTCCTTCAACCTGCTTCAGCTTCTAATGTTGAATTCTCACAGTAGACACCCTGTATATTACAAGAACTATTTTACATGCATATACGGTAGTACATTAATGCACCGTGTACATGTACATGTATGGTCGTTTATAACATCTCCACTAGGCCGCGTTTTTTAAGAAGCGTACAAATTTTTTAGAAATTGTGTATTTGGATGTTTGCAATATTTTTATATTTGAGAAAATATATACTTTTTCAGATTTAAATAGATACGTGTATATTTGTTTTTATTTGGGAGATCATGAATTTTTGGGGAGGGAATTTGAGAATATGTAACGACAACAACAGATGAATTGAGGAGGCAAGTTTGTAATCGCGACATTTAAGGCACATCACACGCCCACTTCAGAGGTGTCAAACACAACACAAAAATCTTCAATTCCTAAAGCAAAAAGCCATATACTGTATTCAGTAAAAAAAGAACACATCTTTACTAACCATAGTTTCGGTTTAATGTACATGTATGTCAGTATTGCCACATTATTTAATCACGCGTTACAACTTGCTTTCTCTCAAAATGATTTTTTTTTTTTGAGTTGTGTGACTTGTGTCACTTGGAAGCTGGAGTGCGACATATGTTAAGGGTATACCTGGCCAGTAGGTGTAAAATCTCATAAAAAGCACGGAATGAACCCCAGCTAGCGAATCGTTTCCCACTCGTTCAGAGTAATCGAAATCCGGGGCAAAATCCAACGAGAGGCCCGTTTTAATTTCGGCCAAGGTTTTTACGATGTGGACAGAGGTTGATCGCGCGTGCTAATTACCGTTCTAATCCGCAATTTGGATGCGAGTCGAAGCGTGGGGCGTTCCCTGCACACAATTCCAGCGTCATTAGCACGATGAGCATACAGTATATGCAAAATAAAATTTCCCGCAAGTGCCACGTTCTCGCCCAGTGAATTACGATGACCACCCATGCTTGAATTTGGCCGAATTGCCGAGAAGGGGGTCCGACGCTACTTCGCCGAAATTCTTCTCGGCTGGCCAACGGGGGGGAGGGATGAACCCCGCTTCCAGGAAACCCGACTACCTGTAGCTCGTCATTACCCGAGAAAGGTCTTCAGCCCGAGCTTGTTTACCATCTTTGCACTAACGAGGTCATTCGATCAGATGAGAGATCGACGGTGGACGCGATGGCGCCCATTAACGACGAATCAAGCTGCTCGAGAACTTTTCAAATGATCGGAATAAACAGCCACTGTTGCATTTGGCGCTGAAAGGTCACAGCATTCTCAGGTTTTATGCCTGATCCCCCACCGGGCAGAATTCTGCTTGCTGCAAGCTGCACGCATGCGCACTGAGATTTGGAGCATGATGCTCCCGGTAGATGGAGCTGCAGCTCACCAGCTTTTCTGCTGGCTTTTGAAGTTCATCATGATTCAACTTTTTCTGCATGCTGCAAGCAGAAATCATGCAAGCCAAAATCCAAGATGTCGAGCTGTTCCCAACATAGGCCCATGTGGATCAACATTTTAAGTTGGGGGGAGGTGGGGATATTGGAAACGACATTTCAGGGTAGAGGCCATCACATGAGCAAGATGGTAGTGTGTAGGCAACATTGCACCTTTTTCACGATTAGCACATGCGCATTAGTGTGCTAAGTTGTTAGTTCTTCGTAGTTCAAACGTTGTTTTCGTCTTTTGAGTTGTAATAAGAATATCACCGAGATATGACCAAGATTATGAATCTGCGCATGCATGTGCCACGGCACCTTTTGATCGAGTAACGAATTTGCCTCTATAATGGCACTGCACCTCTGTAGCTGCACAGTGGCGTTACTGTCGACGTGGAAATTGTTCGGACACAGCACTCTCATGCATGCCAACAATTATTTCCTAAGTTTTGTCCCCCGATTGAAATATTTATCCTACTTTCCAATGTTTGTCCCTTTTGAATGGGATATACTGTACATGTACGTTCGTATTTTCAATGACGATGGGAAATTCCCTCACGCATCGTTTGTGCTATAGCTCGAATTAGTGAAACTAACTATGAAAGAGAGACATTAGATGATTGGTGCAGGCAATGGGCCCGTTGAAATTTGTCCGCAGAGTTTAGCCAGGTCGTGTATTTTGATCAGCCACTGAAGTACATGTAATGATAAAAGCGGTATCTCACCTACTTGCTGGCCACCTTTCCCTCTAAAGTCCATTTGGGCTTAGGCCATGCACTCCAGACGAGGGCGTCTAGACTACGACGCGAGTTGTTGCACCGCAGACGAATTTCCTCGAATGGATTATTAGCGAAGGTTTCTGCACCTTTCAGGTACTTAATGGGGTTCGGCTATTTCCATGCTGGGCTAAACTAGAGACTGGGCCTCATCTTTGTTTGTGCCTCAGTTTGCATCCAATTGGTGCTTTCGATGAAGCCAATTTATAAATAACCGGAGGCTGAACTCTATTCAACATTGGATGGCCTAAAGAGGGACTGCATGGAAACTATCCTGCAGTCTCTGTGGTGACCATAGATCTGACAAGCACTGAAATGCATACTAAGAATATCCATTATCTCAATCGACACATCTTGAAATAATTCATATTTGACGTATCAAAATATATTTTAATGTGGAAAAGTGGTAGTAGAAATCCTAAACAACTTTGTAAAATGGCTACATTTGAAGTTATCTAAGGAATAGCTGTTAACCCCAAAGTATACGCTCTGACATCTTACAGTAAGCGTGTCAACTGTCGTTCTTTTAAATGTTTGCAAAACAGAACTCAAATGAGATTTAACATAGAACGGTATCTTAATACATGCACAAGATATATATTTGTATACGTTAGCTGCATTTTAGAGTTCCGAATACTCCGAAAATGTGGTGTCAGATTGAGAAAAAACCTCCATTAAAGAAATGCTCATTTACTGCATTTTGTCCAGAAGGGCAATTCATATACTTGTACATGCATAAAATTGTCTCCTAGAACCTGCTTTGCAATATCCCTTCCCCAAAAAAAAAGAACGGATAAAGAGGATGAGACGATAAACAGGTCCATGTAAATGCAAATGCAGAGCTCTATTCATTAAGCCAACGAGTTGCTACGTTTTAGGGCAATGAACATATTAGATTTGAAAGGTTGTTCAAATTAGGCTAATTAAATAAATGAATAACATTACAGCAATTGATGGAAATGGGAGGGAGGGGGGGGAGTCATTAAATCTATGAATGTGTTTTTTTTCTATAAAATAAACTGCTTTTCACGACCTATATTCTTCTCAAAATGTGTGGGTGACTCAACGTAGAGGGTCTTCGAAAATGTGTGCATGGACTTTCGAGCATCTCCCAATTGACAACCAGGACATGCGTACTGCATTAGATCACTGCAATAATAGACCCCTTGCAGAATCCCCAGTGCCATCTACTGTATATACTGCAATTTCTGAATTACTACTGCATAGTATGTGTGAAGATTTTTTTTACAAAAAGCAGATCTTTGGTTCCCTTTCCTCTTACATGTAGTATTTCATATCGTATTGTATTCGACACTTGGCAACACAGACATATGGCTTACACGTGAATAGGGCATAAGCTGTTTAGCAGATTCGCTGCTTTGCAATGTACCAGGCAATATCTGCCCAACTGCTTAACCGTCAAGGTCGCACTTTTTGATAACTCTTCGTATATTCGTATTATGCATGACAGCAGCAGCCCGCACATATGGAAATAAAATAAAACCTGCCATGAATCAACAAGTTTGAATATTCAAATTTGAACCTGACAATGGAAGCGCAAATCCCATCATGCAATGCGCGGAAATAAACTTGTGCAGGTTGCAGCTTTGTATACATGCATACGTGAGTCTGTCAGCCATCGTTACGCCGATGGCCTTGGCATAAATGCGATCATGAGCAAAAAGGAATAATTGCCTTGATAGAAATCCCATCATGCACCGCTCTCATCTAGTTCGACTTTTTAAAACATAAGCATATCACAAGTTCACAACCAACTCACAGCTTAACCCCATCTGCTTGCTCCAAGCCGTAGTTTCCCCCATCTTTTTAGGCGTTTGTCACCATGAGATGGCGTTGATGGGAATCGATCATACACTAGATGCATTTTGGACGGTTTACAGCACCGCCGTATGTGGGGAGGTCAAGTTGTCAACCAATGGCAGTAGGAAGTTAGCTGAATTAACTTTATTTACAAAATATGCCCTACATGTTTGCTACATGCAATGGACACTCATGGTGTAAAACTGAATTTTATTTCAAGACATAATTCTGTAACAGGTTGCGAACTATACCAAATAGTTTACTCATTAACATCTTTTGTAAGTATGTCTCATGACCACTTTGTCTCATCTGCTACGAACTGCTGTTTTTGCCTATTATTTAATTTAAAAATGTCGACCGATGTATTATTAGTTGCACGACCCTCGGTGGGTCAGTTTTCTAATGCGGGTCATTTTTTATTCAATATGTTAAATAAATCGAGCCACACCTGTCTCCAAAATTGGAAATTAATATCTTTGAAGACTACAAATAAGTTTGGTGCTCGTGAGTTTTTGATTTTTCAGTATTAGGGAAATCCCTTCATATTTACTATTTAGTCATGCTTATAATGACATACCATGGATGTTATTAGACAGTGTGGAAGACAGTATACCGTTTTCAGAACAATTGTTAAAGAGTTGAAGCCGACCTTTATCTCTCATGCAAAAGTTTTTGGAACAATGGCTAGAACCGCTGTCCTGTCCTTTTATTCTCATACAGAAAGTGGATTTACACGCAGCTGTCATTGCATTTGTGTTAAGACAATTTGAATGAGGATGATGCAACTATAATTTCATTACGTCGCGTCGTTATATCAAATTTACTGTCAGGTATACTTCTCGAACTGCCAAAATCACATGTCCCATGTTGCTGTTTCCAGGAGAGAAGACAGTGAGTACAGTACAGAAAATCATCTTCCAAAACAAAGATGGAATATGGAGGATGCACCTGACCATCTTATGACGTATTCGGCTGGCTGCTCCAGAGCACTTTAGAGTGCTCCCAGAGTGATTTTCGCATTTCACTGGGAAAACGGAGCATCAGGTGTAAGGAGTGGCGTGTTTCACTGG
>JAQGAO010007569.1:0-11177 GCA_034697705.1 Ommatoiulus sabulosus
AAAAGCCAGGGAAGAATGGTTTATTTTGAAAAAGTCAGGGAAATTCGACGCAGTCATGGCGATACAAAATTAATACTTATACAAGATTATCTCAGGGCCCATTTTTCGAGTAGAAATTTGCAAAATATTTCAACATTTTTGGAGTACAAATTTCAAATTTGTCCACGTTTTCCAAGTACTAATTAGTAAAATTCTCTAAGCTTTCCATGTACACAATTTACACAATTTTCCACGTTTTTCGAGTACGAGTTTGCAAAATTTTCCACGTTTTCCGAGTACAAATTTGCAAAATATTTTCCACTTTTTTCCCCCAAGTTGGAAACTTTTACTTTCCAAAATTCTCCACGATTTATTGCCGACAATTTTTCAATATTTTCAACAGTTTCTGAGTACAAATTTGCCAAATTTTTAAACGGAATCTGAGATTATACGTACAACATTTTCCAGGTTTGCCCATTAGAGGACAAATTTGCCACATTTTCCACAATTTCTGAGCGCACATTTACAAAATTTTCACCTGTATTCGACTGCAGATTTGTACAATGGTTTTTGAGGCAAAATTTGAAAAAAATTTAACAGTTTCTGAGAACAAATTTGCAAAATTTTCCACGTTGCTCAACAGTTTCTGAGGACAAATTTGCAAAGTTTTCAACAGTATCTGACCCAACATTTGCAAATGTTTCACCTGTTTCCGACTGCAGATTTCTACAATGATTTCTGAGGCGAAATTTGCAAAATTTTCAACAGTTTCTGAGCACAATTTTGCAAATATCTTTTGAAAGGACTTCATTTAATTTCGAATTTTATCCAATGTTGTTGACATGGAAACTACTAAAAAAATAACCCAAAATAGAAATGTAATCCAGTGTAAAAAAATGTTAATTTTCTAAAATAGATTTTAGAAATTATCGGGCGACATGTCCGGTTTCGTCCGGGCAAAGTACTTGTGCTAAAGGAATGCAATTGGTATAAAAACGGCGATAACCTTGAGCGAATTGCTAAAATTTGATTCGTAAAACTTCCGTTTGAGTACCCCTTTTATAACCCCTCACGATTTATTTACACCTTTGTTGCCAATTTGTTTGTCCTACATGTACTGTACATGTATATGTTCGTTTAAAAGAAAGGTTAGCGGAACTCAGACAGAAGCTTTACAAATCGTACTTTGAAAGTAACTTGCGCAAAAGGAAAGCATTGTTTTAATTAAAGACAGCGATGACCTTGAACGAATTGCTAAAATATAATTCTTAAAGCTTCTATCTGAGTACCCGTATTACAACTCCGCCTGATTAATTTTCCTCTTTCTACTCCCATTTGTTTGTCCTGTATTCGTTTAAAGGAAAGGTTAGCGGAACTCAGACAAATTTTACGAATTGTACTATACTTTGGTAGTCGTAAAAGTCACTTGTCCAAAAGGAATATCAGTACATTAATTGGTTTAAAAACAGCGCTGACCTATAAGCGAAATTTTTAAACCAATTAAGTTTCGATTTTGCACACGATGGCCAAAGTATGATTCGTAAAGCTTCTGTTACAATACCCCTATTGTATAAACCTTCATATTGTATTTACCCCTTTGTAGCCCACTTCGCCTTCCATACTTTATCTTATTTCATTTTTGGAAAGGTTTACAATTTTCTGTCAATTTTTAATAAAATTGACTTTGGATAGAACCTCAAATCGAAGGCTGCTTTTATTGTTAAAATAGTTTTGAAGAATGTTTTCTACAGGTAGGCCTACGTTGAATTGTTTTAGAACTTTAAAGATTATGAATGCACAGTACTTACAGTATGCAGTGTTCACGTATGAGCAAGTCTTATTCATGTATGGTGTTAGATTTGGACGAGGTATAGACCCAGAAATAAATCAGAATAGTAGTGTGTCGAATGTTTCGTTCATCGTTTGAGAGAACCATTCGTATAGATTGTTTTAAAGAAATGTACACAGTATAACTCAAGCATTGAGAAATTCCTTCGAATTTGCTTTCTTCAACATGGACTCAGAATTGGCTGAGATAGCCTGCGATCGGAATGCAGAGTAAATCACTGTCCCCTAACAGTAGAAAACAATTTTGGTGAAATTTGATGAATCAGATTGGATTTGGGATTTTCCCGGTGCTGAATTAAGCTGCACATTTTTCAGTCGAGGGCAAACTTTTGCTACCAGCAGCCACGTCGCACATGGCAAAGATGCGAAAGGTTCAAACTCTGAAAAAAAAAGCACCTTGTCATGAAAATACTCCTTATTGACGCATGAAACAGATGTAAAAAACGCCTGACGAACAATGGGTTGAATTGTGCAATTCTGCACGGAGGTCGCTGTTAAGCAATCATCTTTGCTCTTCCCTTAATCCAGGCATCGTTTAATTTGTGCCATTGCTGTTCCCCGTGTCATCGATCATGCATGTCACCCTTTGATAGGCACTCATTAATTACGTAAGTTTGGAGGGAGTTTCCCCCCTGTTTGTACGGATAATGGCAACGGCGCTCCTCTCTTAATATCTTCCACGCACGCTGAATTACTCCGGTCATCCCGCGAGCTTTCAACTTAATCTCCACCAATTTCATTTCTTTGACGTTTGTGTTACTTTTGCCATCTCGCTCCGCTCATTCATTTATTTTGTAAATTTGGCTACTTTTTTTGCGCAACGATCCTCCTACCAACTTTTTTTTTTCTTCTGCAGTGCCAGTTTTCCCTCGATGCACGCAAGCAATGATAATGCATTTTTGTGTATCGCTGACAGCATACAGAAAGATAATTTATCAGTGGCATTCTCATTTTTTTGTATCTTGTTTTTGTTTACGCCTAAAAATGGCTTACGTCACTGGACCCTTGAAATGCAATTTGAAGATAACCTCTGGCGTGGGCAGCAAATGGCACTTGCTTGTCCCAGAAAAGATAAACTCCGAACTCTGTCCGTTATGGGTGACAGAGATTGTCTTATCTTGCAGCGTTTAGAATATCGCGAATAGGTTGAAATGGTCATTTGTTATACTGCGTGCGTCCAATATTCATCATAAATTCCAAAAGCGCACATGAGGACATGCGCATCTTTTTGTAATCTTTGAGATAACTCTATGAAGAACTTGGTGATTTATTCACTTGTATGGCCTGCACGCTAACCATAGTATACAGCTGAAGAATCTTAAAAATATATTCTTAGAGTTCGGTTACATGCCATGTGTTCAGAAAATGTAATTGAGTATAATCATAACTATCTTTTTGAGAATTTTGTTCATAAACAAAAGTTAGTCAGACCTGCCCCCCTCGCCAGTGTCATTGAAGATACATGTAGTTGATATGCGATATCTCCGAGAATCGCACTGTAGAAGATTGATCGTTGGTGGATTATGGGAAGATTTATTGGAACCTTCGAGAATTTATCCGATGACGTAGATGATATCCATTTATCTAAAATTTACAATTTCATGGCATCTATTTTTTTACAATTTTTCTTATCGGAAAACTGCAGAGCAAGGTGATCGGACAGAGTTTGAAGATGTCTTCTAAAATCCAAAACTTTTGGTGACAATTTTGTTTCTTCGTGAATTATGTGAACGTACGATGACAATTTACCATGGAGTTGCTCATGTTTTTTCAAATAAACTATTTTTAGACATGTCTAAAAAGCAACTTTTCATTAATCCGTGTGCCATAGGCTACGTCCACACTGGAGGAACAACATTGGAACTTTTGTTACAAATTTTTGTCATTTGCTTCTGGAAACATAAACTTATGTTCTTCAATAAGTTTGTTTTCAGAAACATAAACTTATGTAATTAACCGAAGTTTGTTTCTAGAAACATAAACTTATAGAACCTAAGTTTAAGTTTTCAGAGACAAATGGAAACAATTAGCAACAGGAAGTTTCTCTATGTTTCCTCCAGTGTGGGTGGAGTCAGTGTCTGTTGCATTTGCTTTAAGCATTAATACCTGTGTTGAATATCCAGGTTTTAACTGGGCACATTGTTCTGTAAGGTGGACAAACTTGACATCTTGTACAATTTCGCTCTGACAACCATAACAATATCCGTTAAGTCTTTCCATCCTCATGAAGTGGTAGGTGTCATCACAAGGAAATACTTGTATCAGCAAGACTTCTGAATAAAATAGAATGCTGAAAAATATAAAGCATGTGTTTATGAATTGTATTTATTGATTTATTTAAATGCACAATAAATAAACAAATGGGTGTAGATAATTTCAAGTCTTGCTGATTTGTCCGACCATTTCCTTGGACAATTTAGTCCATGCAACTTGGTTGACTACTCTCTGCAGTTTTTCGTTAAAGATGTTTGCGGAACATTTTTTCCAGTATTTGTCCTGCTAAGATCGTAATTTCATTTCTTCGAAACCATTCTTTTAATGATGGTTGTTTCTCTGGAACTTCACTATTTTCACACGTTGAAGTCACATTGAAGTGGCACCACGACATTAAGCGCCAGATATGCCTGATTTCCCAGAACGCAGCTCCTGTGAGTATGCAGAATTCAAGAATGCGTTCGCTGACAAGTTTGTCATTATTAAACCGCAGTTTATTGCGAGGATGCTTCCTCCAGCGCGCCGCAAGATGCCGCTGACATCCATTAGCAAATATATCGTTACCCATTTCTCGCAATTAACACGGAGGGCAAACACGGCTCCCCGAATGTTTGCCACTTAGTTGATGAAGAACGCTGATGATCCCACCAGGGATCTCTGATTGATTACCTCTGCAACTCAATTTCTGTTCTTCTTCACATCTGCAGTTGGCGAAAGAATACTCCTGTAAAAGATAACAAATCCACAGGGTGACTACCTTACGACTTAAGCGGAAGCTGGGGAGGAACAGGCCTAATCCAACGTCGAGGCACTTTGAAATTGGGGGCTCCATTGCAGTGGACGAGATTAAGTTAGACCTTTGCGTCGAAGGACGTAGAAAATTACACCCCGAAAAAAAGACTCCGACATTATCTAATAGCGACTTTGCTCGTCTAATTTCAATTCCTGGAATGTGTTTAGAATTCGTAGATGGTTGAATTCAGGGAAAACTATACTGTCTGATACAGTAGAGAAACTCAAAAATGTATTTCCACAACAGCAATTGTGGCAGTAAGTACATGTAAGTGGTTTGAACTGATTTTCTAGCTATACATTCGTTTAATCAATTTCAAAGATTCCAGTATCCTATATTGACTAAACGGAAGTACTTCCACCACCTTTGGAACAAAATCACCAAAAAACCGACGCGTCAGCGGGTCTTCTTGGTGGCAGTACTTCCGTTTAGCCAATAGGAATACTAGATTCTTTGACCTAGATGTAAACGCATGTAGGTTACAGGTCAGCAAAACAGTTCAAACCACTTACTTACTGCCACAGTTCCTGGTGTGGCGCTACATTTTGTTAGTTCCCCTATTATGTCAAACCTATAGCTTGTAATGTATTTGTAACATTGGTAAATGCTTGGGTACTAGGGGTTTGGGGGATCCAACTCCATCCTTCCCTCCCCCTTGGAGTGGGGTCGGAGCCTTTCCCACCCCCACCCCCCTTCCAAAAATTGTAGTAAGATTCGGTAAATGTAGGGTCAAATTGTCGAATTTTGTACTAAAATTGATAAGTATTGGATTGATATCCCATTTCCTGATAACCTTATGAAAATCCGACAACTGATAAATAAATATATGATACCGACGAAGGTAAAAATGTGACTTTACAGAATTTTTTCTCAAGTTGTATTAATTGTTTACGGTATTTTATTTGATGACGTTGCAGCAATATGGCAGCCAATATTGTTTAAATACCGTAACTTTTACTTGCATATCCAAAATTATCATTTTTTTCCTTTATGCAGGAATATCCCTTCTCTTTTAAAATGACAAGGGTACATGTTTATCTATTTTGAATGATTTAATTTATAGATTTTAATTATTTGAAAGTCGATGTGATTGTACTTGACTGGAAAATGGTATGGAAGTTTTTTTAATGCGTTCTGAGTTGCCATTACAATTTAAAAATTATTCAACAGGTATAGTGTTTTCTCGGTTCTTGTAAACTATGAGCACGTCTTATGTTTTTCTGCTTCGGTACAGATACGATACACTGGTTTTGCAGTGGATGTAGTGAAAATATATTGGTTTCCTTAAATCACTTTTGAAATTAAATATTAATTCTAATCAAACGTGCATTTTTCTGGATGCATTTAACATCAAAATGTCCGTGTATGTGCACGATATACAACCAGAAAATTATAATTGCAGTGTCGATGTGTGTTACCATGGCAGTATAGCAGAGAGTCAACGTATATAGGTTGAAATGCTGATAAATCTTGTTGTAGCCCAATATCGTAAACTTGAGTAATCTCGTAAGAAATTCTAATCGGTCGTCAGTGTTTGCCGATTCGCATCGTTCCGGATGTGCTGTTATGCTTATTTAAATTTTCAAATTTTTCTACATGAAAGAGCTCGTTTTGCAACTGAAAGGAATTAACACATTCTGCTTCTTTCAAAGACCACTTTGTTAGCAGAAGGAAAATTAGTGCAGTTTTCTGAGATGGTTTTCAAATTAAGCTCTCGCTTTTGTTATTAGCGAGTGTTTGATTAGCTCGGATGTTTAACATTTTAAAACTCGTTCGAGAGTTTCGCCTAAAACGCATTGAGATTGTTCAACGACTGCATATTCAACGGATTTGTTTGAGGAGCCTCTGCTATACACTTTTGAGCTGTTTTAAAAAATTTCGCATATAAAATGCCGTTCGTTCTTGTTTTTACCGGCTTCCTATTGAGATCTACTCAACTTGCTTTCTAGTACGAAGAAGTGTTCCTTGGATTGCTGCGAGCGTTCTCAGAGCAAGAAGTCTAATTTACCTTCTACAAATGTTATCAGAAAACTGCGTTTACTTAGCAGTCTTATAATATTATAAGCGCGTAATGGGTTTCCTTGTATCTTTTTAAATGAATTCGTTTTGTTCTACCTATATACCGACTTTAATTGGATTCCATATTGACTTTTATTTTCAATATAGAGTATAGCTGAAATTTGCGCGCTTTTCTAAGTGAAGCCAACAATGCAGTCGAGCTTTTCGAGCGGATCTAATTAACGTGTTTCTTCTTTATTGGCAAATGAATATCAATTGAATAAATTTGGGCTTGGTGTTTACTTTTAATTAAAACGCAAAACTTGTTCATTGCGTGTTAAATCAAAGTTCTACTAATTTATTTGGTTTGTTGAATTTACTTATTCTACTGCATTGAACCTTTTTTTAGGAATTAGCATGACATATAGTAATGCAATAGTTTTTCACAGATACATGTACGCTTGTTGGTTGAAAAGCAAACAGCTTTGATCAGTTTTTAATAAGCGACATTGCTAAATCAGTTATGGAACGCCAGTTTTTCCATGTATTGTTGATAAAGTCCGACAATGACATTTACTTTCCACTTCAGATATACTGCATAAAGTATAATTCTTCATAAAACACCGTTTTAACATATACATTACCCACATACATGTAGTTCACATATTAAAGTATATTATATAACTTCGCTCTAGATACACGTAACTACTGTAAGAAAACTCGTCGTAAAAAGACATTATTGCATTTTTACGGCGCATACATGCGTTATTATTTACATAAATAATAAATATAAACTCACATGGGAACAGTAAGCAAACTTTACAGGTTAATCAAGCTATGTATAATATTAATACCGTTAAAAATGAGACGTCAGATAAGCAAATACTAGGATGTTTATTAGCTAGTTTGGCCAAAATAACTTTTCCCGATGTTCCACCACGTGGGTGAACTATTCAAATGTTTGGTTAAAGGACACGAACATGTTCTAATTAAGGATTATGGAGGGGCTTATTATCTGGTAGCGCTATTTGATAACAAAGAGTTTCAAGAAATTGCTCAGTTATGATAAATCTCGAGTAAGCAAATAGTGTATTATTGGTTTCAAAAAACAAACGTATTTTGAAATTATGGGGTCAAATGTCAACACCTCCCCCCCATCCCCTCATAATCCCCCAAAAGAATGAAACAACAATCTTCCTTTCGTAGCGTTATGCACGAATTGCAATACTTATAACTTTGTCTCCATAAATACACATGCACTGTATTTTGAAAACCAGCTTATAAATATTTCTTTTTTAAAAAATAAAATTGTATCTGTTTGTAAAGATGGAATTAAGTGGGTTGTGTTTTACAAGTCCGATAACATATATCTTTCCGCTTGGCATGGAGCACATTTTTATTTGTCCAGATTCTTGTCACATGGCTACCGTATGACTGTCTAATGTACGAATCGTATTTCTTTATAAGAAACTCCTATATACATTTACGTTATTATCCCAAAATATTTACTGTATTTGATCCATGCTTACATTATCCACGGTTATCCTTTATTTACTTTTAGTGCATATGTTTCTCCTGCTAATTTCAATAGTTCAGAATGTCAAGTGCTCGGTTGATATTTAGTACATGTAGTTGGTTTATAATAGAGCAGTACAAGTATAAATATACAGTGGAGAATTGTGTATTAAAGAAGTTAGTTCTTTATGCACTGTGGAAGTTTTGGTATGTTTTCAGCCACCTAAATCACAGTAGGCCTATACATTTTATATATTGTACGTGTTATACACATGCATATTATAGTAAAGTTTAAATTCTGAGGGGAACTGTCGGTATAGAATTCTACTTATCATGAAAAAAAATACAATAGACCCATGATTTCACAGAATAAAAAGTGTAGAATTGTCTGAAAACCGCAGGAGTTTGAACATTTAACGATGCATCAACGATGGACAATACACTGTATACAATACAGATATAGTAACCTTGATTAACATCCTACAGTATGTAAAGTTTGGGAATTATAGAGGCGTAGAATAAAGTGGTCTAATGGATTCTCTGAATTGCGTAAATGTACGGTGTACATGTATAAACGTATATGTTCAAAAGTAAGTACATGCACTGTACAGAAAGCAGTACTGTTGCAGAAAATATTAAACTTTGTATATAGCAATTAAGTACTATGGTATGATACATTGCCAATTACAAATATGGATTAACCATGAGTTATCCATGCAACATATTCGTAGTGCTTGTTGCATGTTTAGCAGAAAAAGCCTATCGCATTCCTAATTACGCCATCATTAGTTGCAGTCATCGTTACTTAATTTCTAAGTGCCTGCACATAAGTTTACGAATGGGCGTTATCAATTAACCACAAACTCAGTTAAAAAAGTATGAGAATAATAAAGTATATACCGTTTTACGGCAGTCTTTGAGATCCACGGCTGGATTTTGAAGTATGAAATGTTCGGTTCAGTTCCAGTTTCGCTAAAATGAAGTCCTAATATGCAATAATTTATTAGCTTGGCTCTATAATCGACCAAAATGTATCTTAATGGAATGTCGTGCTATTTATTCACAATGATGCATTAGCCGATGATTAATTAAGTTGGATGTTGGCAAACTGCTTAATGAACTTTTTGGCATGCCTAATTTGGAATACTTTGTACTTCCCTTGTGCTGTTATTATATAATAGGGTGAAAACAAATTCTCAGCTCATTCTGGTTTACAAAAAGCTCTCGTGTGTTGATCCGTTTTAAATCGTTTTGTTCTAACTTTTTATTCTTAAGCTTGATAGCTTATAATTCGTCTAATTCCGTTTCTTAGGTGATTAATCTGAATTTCGAAAGGAAACAATGATGCTCCAATTATAGTGACTTAAACTGTGGCAATTATCACGACTTAATGGTCGTGTTCAAGTTTGCATCATATTTTTCCATAAAATGTCGGGTGCACTTACGTATACAAAATTCCTACTCCATTAAAATGCTCATTGCAAATTCCTCTTAATTATTCTACTCTTTGGCAAAACCACTGCTACGTATCAAAGCACTAAATGTAATTAATAATTTTTGACATAGAAACTTATGAAAAAGTTTATTCCTATAAAGACTAAAACATTTTACATGTAACGTGTGTTCGTTATGTGTAACGTAATCTGGTTTCTAATGCAAATTTGAAAACATCCATAAAGTTTTTTCAACGCAATGTTTAAATGACTCTTTAGTTTACCATAATTTGAAGTAAGTTTCTTTTTACCACAGAAGGCAAATTCGGCTTCCGCCGCATAAATGATGTAAGTTCGGAGTAAAAATGTAAATTTAATAATATGAAATCATTGCACATTTTATATTCAGAACAAAATTGTAATTTTCGTCTAAATACACAATTACTATCCAAGTACGGTGCAACATTTACACAGCAGTTGATAGTTCCTAACGTTTTCCCAGCATATTTCCAAACCGTGTTTCACTGTTTATCGCGGATCTGGTCACACGGTTGGCTTTCCAGGACCAAGATGGCCGTGCCATCATTGTTATGCCTGCCTTCATCTAAAATTCATTATCAAAGTTTTCAACCTTATTAAAAGTGACTCTTTCTAGTCATGGAATTTCCAAGATTGATTTTAATTTGAAATTGGCGAATATAAGGGCTTTATGATTTTTGCATACGATAGTACGTAAGCAATGGAAGAGCAACTTCTTCATTTAGTAATTTCTGGGAATTGTTCTTAAAATCGTTAAGGCGCATTTCTCGCCATCTCCGCGGTGATAAAGGCAATTGTAGAGCTTGTTCGTCGTACCCAGATGGGCCTCAATTATGCGTTTTCTCATTTTAATGGCCGCCTGAAATCGTCACTACAGGCGCAAACATGTAGTTAAAAGGCATTTATGCACTGGGTGTACTTGGAATTGGCACGGTTCAAGCATTAATTGTTGATGAAATAGTTTTTCCAATTTTCTCTCCATGTTTTGGCCCTGTATGGTTTGCGTGGTAAAACCAGCGTGGCCCCATCTCCCGTTTCGCCACTGTGGGTTACTGCATTTTAAGACGAGTAATCTCTAGGCGACCATGCCATTAACGAAACGGTGGAGTAAAAACCATCCCATGGACACGTCGTAAATACCAGGTGCTGCAAACTGACTTTTTGATGGTAGAAAGGAATGTGATATGATGCGCCATCTTGATGCTCCAGGATTGTGATAAGGATACGTTGAAATTTATTATTATTATTAATATGAACATACCCACTTATACATACCATCAACAAATACAGGGTGATTCATAAGTCCATCACCACCCTGTGTCATTTCAAAATTACTGCGGCAACTGCAATGTGAGGTT
>JAQGAO010007570.1:0-11177 GCA_034697705.1 Ommatoiulus sabulosus
GACCCGGGTTCGTTTCCCGTGTCGGCTATCCTCGATTGTGGTTTTTCATGGTTTCCCACAATCCCTTTAGGCGAATGTTGGGATAGTTCCTACAATAAATCGGCCATGACCGGTACCATCCACCTATGTAACTTCGACATTTAAAAAATGTTGGACGTGCTTAAAAATTTACGTGCTATTTTGGTCATTTTTTCCCAAGAAATGGCCCCCCAAACATGGGAAAAATGACGTCATTTTTTAGTGATATTTTCGCGCAAGAAATGACCATCCAAAATATGACCAAAAAATGACGTCAGTTTATGGTCATTTTGCTACGTAGGTATACAGTAAAAGCTGGAAAAGTGACCCCCTTTGAATGGTGACCCCTTTTTAGTGCATTGTTTTTTTCTAGTGTACATTCCCTGCATAAAAATTCTCCGTATAGTGACCACCTGTCTATTGTGTACAGTGACCAGTGTGCGTTGGTTTTTTTTTGCATATTTTTACATATGAAGATTTTGTACATTTTTAGTTTTGTAATTTTTTACTACATGTAATACAGTCTACATTTACAAAAGAATACAGTGTACATGTTCGTTATTTTAATGTAAATCACGCATTTTTTGTATAGTGACCACCTGCGTACAGTGACCAACATAGCACTTTTTTTTGGTGGTCACTCAAAACAGGTTTCACTATATATGCAATTGTTTGTACACGTAGAAAACGTGGAAAACCTGGGAAAGTCATGAAACTTTAAAATGTCTGAAAAAGTCAGAGAAATTCAACGCATTCATAGCGAACCAAAATAAAAAACGTTTTTCCACGTTTTTCGAGTACAAATTTGCAAAATTTTCCACGTTTTTTGGGAACAAATTTGCGAATTTTTCCACGTTATTCGAGTACAAATTTGCGAATGTTTCCACGTTTTTCGAGTACAAATTTACAAAAATTTTCACGCTTTTTGAGTACAAATTTGCAAAATTTTCCACGTTTACCAAGTACAAATTTGTAAAATTTTTTCACGTTTTTCTAGTAAAATTTTGCAAATTTTTCCACGTTTTTCGAGTACAAATTTGCCAATTTTTCCACGTTTTCCGAGCACATATTTTCAGTTATTAAATATAGCTATGTCAAATTCGCTCAACCGGATGAAATAACTAATTAAAGCAAATAAAAGAATTGAAAAACTTTTTAGTTTTGAAAAAATTGATAATTATTATAACAGTCATGACAAATTTGATCAAACTACATGAAATAATGAACCCAAAACTAGTCTTATATAGCCGCCATATTGGGAGTCACGGTGCTGATGAAACAACCCAGAAATTTGAAATTAACCCAATTAAAAATAATTAAAATATATTAAAAATTGATAATTTTTTTTAATTTTTTTAAACTAGTAAAACCTAAACTAGCCAAAGTTATGGTCGCCATATTGGGAGACATTACGTTAATAAAAATTCAGAAATTTGAAATTAAAACAACTAAAAATTGCTGATTTTTAATAAATTTGTTCATAATCACACAACTGTATCAAATATTTGGTCAAACTAAACTAGCTGAAGCTGGCCACCATATTGGGAGTCATTACCTTAACAAAAAGCCCGAAAATTCGAAATTAAGCCAATTAAACACGTATTAAAACCTCTCCAAATTTCGATAAATTCCTCTAAATTTACCTTCTAAATCAAATATTTCAGCCTTAATATCGTTGCGAACAAAACGAATCCAGAATTCGTCCGCAAGATCGCCGCATTTCCATACAAATTTCGGTTAAATTTCAATAAAAAGTCCTAAAAATTATACAATTTCTCATAAAATCACCTTTTAAATCAGATATTTCAAAATTAACATCCGATCGAAACAATATGAAGCCAGATTTCGCCTACGGGCCGCCATATTGGGAGTCGCAACTCTCTTTAACTATCAAAAAGTTCAGTTTTAAAATCATCGAAATTGCATTCGTAAACCTATACAATTTCATCCCTAAAATTATCAAAATTTCATTCGTTAAATTTATTAAAATTTCACCCCTGAAATTTTTAAAATTTCATTTCTAATGTAAAGGAAGAACGACGGAGACCAGAGAATATCACAAGAAAATATTCCTTTTATTCTCGAGGTTAACTTGACCACGAGGATATCACAGTGAGCAAACAATATCAAGGCACAGGAGGAAGGCACGAGGCGAAACAATCGAGAACTTCCTTAAAACGCGAATCTTCCAAAAATATCTCTTTACATAAATTTCCGTAGATCAAAAAAAAAAAGAACAATTTTACTCTTAAATAACAAAAAGCCTGAGTGAAGACTAGAGGAGCTCTCAGCTCGAGAGACGATACCGGATTGCCCAACCTGGGCGTTAGGTAACACGGTATGTTGCATCTCCTGGAATGTAGGTTTTGACCTTGGGATGCTTTAACGTGTGGTAAGGGTTGAGATTAATGACCTGCCCGACCTGGGCTAAGGAATCCCCTTACATAACGGGGAGGAACGTCCAAACGGTCATGGGAGTGAATTCCTCCATGTCTTAAAGGACGAGGGTCCTGACACCCCCCCGCTTAGGAGGGAGCATCCCACGGCGACCTACTAAAGAAAAAGAAGAAGATAATCATAACAGGAAAATGAAGAGGGGGATAAGGAAGAGGAGAAGGTAGAAAGTGGGCAGGAGATACAAACCAAAGACGTGATTAACCCCAGTGGAAGGATGCCCGACGGGCATGGTCACTCCAATTAGGGGGGTTACGGCGCTCTTCTTGTAAGGCCTCACGTGCGTGGCGACGACGGGCCTCACGTTCTCTAGTGGCGACGGAGCCGGTGCCTGGGGCGTTGTGGACCAGGCAGGACCAGGGCGTACGGCGAAGGCGGAGAAAACGACGCTGGATGCAGATGAGCCCAGAAGGAGGGCTAGCAGGGCGTGCCAGGGGACCGTAGTAAAGCATGGGGCCACGGAGAATTGCTCGGATCATGCATGATGTGGAAACCACATTTCCGTAAACCATGTAGCTGTCGAATCCGGGATTGTGTGGAGGACGTTGTGGGGGGCCTGAGGGGGCCGGAGCCACAGAATCAAAGCGAATAGGGCTAACAGCCCTGGAGACGAAGCGAGAGGTTGATGAGTGTGACGGAGGACCTGTGGAGGTGGGGGCCAACGGAGCAAAGTGAATAGGGCTAACAGCCCTAGAAATAAAGCGAGATGTCGGAGGAGGGCGGGGTGTATCGGAAGACGGTGTGATGTCATCAGGACGAATTGGGCTGACAATTTCGGTTATCCGGGGTCCAGATGAGAACGGCGATGGCGTAGAATTCGCGGAAGACGAAGAGTCGGATGACCAGTAACCACCACAAGGCGACGTGAAAATGGCAAGTGGAGATGGAGATGATGGGGAAGGAAGACGAGGGAATTGGACGAGGGAAAGAGGAGGCCAAGTATCGACGATACGCCAAGTGGGGTTAGCTGGGAAAGGTAACTGGCGAGGGTATGAAGCAGTAGGGGGCGACCAGGTTGACAAATTGTCGTCTTCCGAAGAGCCAGGAAGAAAGTCAGTCCAGGGTATGGCTGGAAGGTCAATAGGCCGCAATGGTGAACGTGAAGGAGGCCCCTGAAAGGGGCGGACAATCAATGAAACAGTCGAAGAAGGAGTGTTGAAGTTGTGTGGTTTGGGAGAAAGAGAAGAACTTACAACTGGGCGGTCGTCTATGTCCGAGAGACCCGAAGGTGAAGACAGAGAATCCGTGTGAAAAAACATCCATGTAGAACGAACTGGGCGAGACTTTTCGCGACGGATAAGGCGACGAAGAAAGTTCGAAGAGCGTGCACGGACGTGTGTGAAAGGGCAATGGCCGCAAGAGATGAACAAAGGAAGGGAGACGGTACGGCGGTGGCGCCACCTGGAAAGCGCGGGAAACGACGGGCGAGTCGAAGTGAAAAGACAAGGGGAGAAGTGGTTGTGATTAGTGGGAGGACGATGGGTGAAGCGTTTAAGCAAGGATGCGTGATAAGTGACGTAGGAAATGGAGTGACCGCGGGTTTTACGAATAACAAAGTTGGTCGGTGATAGACGATCGACGATTTGAAATGGCCCCGAGTAAAGGGGCCGAAATTTACCAGAACCAAGTTTAGCTGGCGCAAGGTTGCGAATAAGCACCCAATCAGAAACGCAAAGAGAGCAAGGCAAGCGATGTTTGTCAAATAAGATTTTTTGACGTAATTGGGCGGCAGAAAGATTCGAAGACGCAGTAGATCTTAACAAAGTGAGGTCGAGGGAGGAATGGGGAATAGGGATGGTAGGTAAGTGGTTATGAAATGAGCGGCGTGGGAGAAAACCATGCATAAGGTGGAAAGGACTGAATTTGAGAGAAGATTGATAAGCAAAGTTATAGGCAGTGACTGCGGTGTCAAGATGAGTGCACCAATCACGGCCATGTTTAAGAGGATCCATAAAACGACGAAGAGTGGAGACGATGGTCTGAATAGTACGTTCAGCGAGACCATCAGCTTGCTGGTGGTAAGGTGTACTGGTACGGTGAGAAATGCCGTAGGAGACACAAAATGAGCGAAAATCAGCGCTAATTTGTGGACGACCTTGATCGGAGGTAAGGTGAAGGGGGATCCCGAAACGAAGGAAGAGTTTGGAAAAGAAGGAGATAAGGGCGGCGGATGTTTGTCGTTTACAAGGAGCAGCTACGCAAAAGCGTGTGGCATAATCCGTGGCGAGGATGACAGAGGTACTACCCCCAGAGAAACGGGGTAATGGACCAATGAAGTCAAAACCCCAGTGTGAAGCGGGGTCGGTAGTAGCAATAGGTTCGAGGAGCCCCTGTGGAGGGGTGTGTGGTAGCTTTGTGACCTGACATTGCGGACAGCTGGAAATGAAACGCAAGACGTCCTTCTTCCAACCTTTGCAATAATAAGTAGACGCTAATAAGGCCATAGTTTTTGTAGAACCGAAGTGACCAGAAAGTGGATGATCATGGCAAGCTTGAAGGATGAAAGGACGGAGATGATCGTGTACTACTAAAAGGAGACGTGGTGGAGGACCGGGGACGAAGAAATAAAGGGTGTTTGAGAGGACGATGTATCCGCGAGTGGAAAGGGAAGTAGTAGTGGATGATAAGAGTGGCTGAAGAAGGGGGTCGGCGCGCTGTTCCATAGGTAGATCTGGGTGGGATTGTAGTAAGAAGAGACAATCGTCAACGTTGTCTAGGGGTTCCGAGCAAGGTAGAGGATATCGTCTTAGGCAGTCAACGTTGGTGTGTAATATGCCTTTCTTATAACGAATTTCGTAGGTAAATTCTTCCAATTTGGAGACCCAACGGCCAAGTCGGGAGGAGGGGTCTTTCAGATGTTTAAGGAAACATAAGGCATGATGGTCAGTAACTATGACGAAGTGTACTCCTAGAAGGTAATGGCGGAATTTCTCCGTAGCCCAAACGATGGCTAGGGCTTCCAACTCCGTTATAGTATAACGACATTCGGGTCCGGAGAGAGAACGAGATGCAAAAGAAAGAACATGTTGATCGTCTGGTGGGCCTTGTTGAAGAATAGCACCAAGCCCAATGGTGGAAGCGTCAGTGTATAAGAATAGAGGTTGTGAGGCATCGTGCATGACGAGAATTGGGGTTGAATATAAAGCGGTCTTTAGGGAGTCGAAGGCAGATTGGCAGTCAGGGGACCATAAGAATGGGGTGGAAGAGCTGGTCAATGCGAATAATGGAGCAGCAATCGAAGCGAATCCTTTTACGAAACGACGATAGTATCCGCACATTCCTAAGAAACTTCTGAGTGCATGGATATTGGAAGGAAGAGGAAGGTCGACGATAGCAGATATTTTGGCCAGGTCGACGGAGATACCAGAAGCGCTGATGATATGGCCAAGGTAACTTATCTCCGGAAAGGCAAAAAAGCATTTGGACGGCTTTAGATGAAGTCGATGACGAACAATGATAGCGAAGATACGTTCGAGATTAGCGAGAAATTGGGAGAATGTGCCCGCGAAAATAATGATATCATCAAGGTAAACGAGGCATATTTCCCATTTTAGACCAAGAAGCAATTGGTCCAAAGCACGTTGCATCGAGGCAGGAGCGTTGCGGAGACCAAATGGCATCCGGAGGAATTCATAGTGGCCGTCTGCGCATGAGAAAGCTGTTTTTTCACGGTCGGCAACATCCATCGGAAGTTGCCAATAACCTGACATCATGTCAAGGGTGGCAAACCATTTGGCCCCGTGCAGGGAATCAAGGGCATCATCGATGCGAGGCAAGGGATAGCAATCGGGTTTGGTTTGTAAATTCAAACGGCGGTAATCAATGCAAAACCAGAAGGAACCATCAGTTTTGCGGACGATGACGATAGGGCTAGAGTAAGGGCTATGGGACGGTTGGATAACGTTGTTGGCTAACATCTCGGATAGTTCTTGACGTATGATGGATCGCATGGCCGGAGAGGAACGGCGTGGGGGAATATAAATGGGGGGGTGCCCCTGTGTGTCAATCGTGTGTGGGGGCAGATCACCCATGCAGAGCTCGGAGGAGGAAAGGGCGAATGCAGAACGGAATCGCAGAAGTAGGGAACGCAATTGACTGAGTTGTGTAGGGTCGAGATGAGGTGAGAGATTAAGAGAGTTGAAGAAGGCCGTGGTGTCAGATTGGGGAGGCGCATCAGGAAGAGGAAACTGTGTGTCTGGTTGAACGGGAATAACGTTGGAATCCGCTGTACAGGTCGAAGCAAAAGCGACAATGCGGCCTTGACGTAATGTAATAGTAGAGGTCGAGAAATTGGCAAGTTCGATTGTCTGGAAAGCGGAGCCATCACCTAAGAAGAGGCCATAGCCCGGGCGAAATTCAGATGGTTGAGAAGAGGAGGGAGTAACAACGTACAGATCTCCAGGAGGCAAAGAGCGTGGTACGCAACAGCGAGCATGGATCCTGGAGAAGGGTGCGATAGAAACTGGAGAAGCAAGAGATAGAGGAGCGGAGGAAATTTTGAATACGGGAGAGGAGGAGGAAGGTGTGTTCCAAGAGCTGTTGTCATCGTGTACGAGTATAGAAACGAGAGGTAATTCAATTTTACCTTCATGGATATCCCGTTCTGGTAACCAGGAAATTGGGAATCGTATGGAGGGGTCACAACCCCAAAAAATAGAGTTATCGAATCCATCGAGACACATTCCTTGGCGAAAATAGAAATCCTTTCCAAGGAGGATAAGTTGACCAGGCAGGTCAACGATACGACAAGAGAAGGTAATTGAGCGTCCGAGGATGGAGATAGGTGCGTTACATACACCGTGACAAGGTATCATACCGCCTGAAGCGTTTACCATACTGCGATCGTCCGGTAGCGGTAGGAGTTCCAGATGGAGTAAGTTGAAAACATCAAGTGAAATCAAAGTATCTTCAGATCCTGTATCGAGTTGAGCCAAACATGGGATATTGTTAATACGTAGGCGGATATTAATAAGTCGGAGGGCAGAACCCAATAGTTGGGTTGGAAGCCCCGTGGAGACATAAGCGATGTCAGCGTGAGCGGGGGTGACAGAAGCGACACCTGCGACCCCTGCAATTGGGGTCACTAAGTTAGGGGTACCCGCCGGGGTGGCGGGAGGCATAGAACTAGGTCGAAATGGCGAAGGGTTTGTAGGACAATTGGTACGATAATGACCCTTAAGGCCACAGCCATAGCAAGTGATTTCTGACAGAGGCCGACGTGGTCGGATGAAAGGAGCAATGGGAGCAGTAGTGGAGGAAGATGTGGTAGATGTGGTAGACGGTGTAGCCGATAAAATCTTTGCGAATTCAGAATTACGATATATATTCACAGAGTCCTCCATTTCGTGGATTCGAGACCAAAGGGCCGAAGTTGAAACTGGCAAGTTGGAGGAGAGAGCCCAGCGGGCTGCAAATTGTAATCCTTTTAGGTAGATAGACAGTTTAATGGTATCTGACATGGAGGGATCTAGACGACGGCACATATCTTCGATGTCAATTAAATAGGAGTGAACACTTTCGTCAGGACGTTGAATACGAGACTGTAGATCCGACCACAGTTGTGATGAGGAATAAGGGCGACCGAAAGTTCGTTGTAGTTCGTCTCGAAGAACCCACCATGGTGCGAGACGGATGTGATCGGGTAGATTACGGAACCAGGTAAAGGCCGAATTTTTAAGGTGAGTCTTCAGTTGAACACTACGCTCCTCATCGGAGAAGCCAAGGGCATCAGCGGCTCCACCGAACGTTGAGAGGAATAGAAACATCAGAAGAGCCATCGAAAAATGGTAGATTATCAATAGGTCGTGTGTATTGGTGTGACCAAGGTGTAGCACCTAAGGTGGTGCTTGGATAGGCCCAAGGGGTGGGCCCCGAAGTGGTACCGATACCAGGGGGGAGAGTTGAGGCAGGGGGGAAGATTGTTGGTGGTTGAAAAGGGCGAATGGGGGGAGGAGGAATTAAAGGTGGAAAGGTGTAAATGGGAGGGTTGGATGAAGGGAGTTGGTTAAAGGTAGGAGGAAAAAATGTGGATGAAGGTGGAACAGTTGGCATGGAGTTGGACGAGGATGTCCAAATGGGAACAGTGGAAGGGGCTGTTTGAAAGGGAGGGGGGAGTTGTTGAGATACAACTGTAGGAAAGGGTAAAGGGATAACTTCTGGGATGGTGTGAGAAGGGATGTCCACAGAAGTGACAGGGGCAGCCGACGGGTGGGGTAAGACCCCTTTAATATTCAAAACGGTGACTTCCGCTGAAGCACCCCTTGAGGGTGACCAAGTAGCGTGGGGTGAAGAAGACATACCGTGAGTACTTGGACGATCGTTGATTGTATTGTACCAATCACGGGATAGACGTTTGGCGGAACGAGTGAGTTCTATATTATCGGGATCGTCAGGGTGAGATGCGATCCAACTGTCCAAATTGTGCATCATTTTTCTGATATCAGCAAGCTGGTGACGACCTTCGGAAGTGTCGGAGGTTGCCGAAGCCACAGAATGAGTAGGTGAGAGCGCTTGAATGGATTCTTCACGGAGAGTGGAAGTAGAGGAGCCAGGAACAGTTCTCGAACGGAGAGTATAGGATATTGGTAGGAGACCATCGGTCCTTGTAGGCAACATTGTTGAGAGCAGGAATAATTGAAAAGTTCGTAGAAGTGATGTAGTATAGACTTTAACAGGAAGGTGTAGACGGCGAGCAGGATAACGGCGAGCACGAAGAAAGCTCGCACCTCCACCATGTAAAGGAAGAGCGACGGAGACCAGAGAATGTCACAAGAAAATATTCCTTTTATTTCCGAGGTTAACTTGACCACGAGGATATCACAGTGAGCAAACAATATCAAGGCACAGAAGGAAGGCACGAGGCGAAACAATCGAAAACTTCCTTAAAGCGTAAATCTTCCAAAAAAAATCTCTTTACATAAATTTCCGTAGATCAAAAAAAAGAACAATCTTATTCTTAAATAACAAAAAGCCCGAGCAAAGACTAGAGGAGCTTTCAGCTCGAGAGACGATACCGGAGTGCCCTACCTGGGCGTTAGGTAACACGGTATGTTGCATCTCCTGGAATGTAGGTTTTGACCTTGGGATGCTTTAACGTGTGGCAAGGGTTGAGATTAATGACCTGCCCGACCTGGGCTAAGGAATCCCCTTACGTAACGGGGAGGAACGTCCAAACGGTCATGGGAGTGAATTCCTCCATGTCTTAAAGGACGAGGGTCCTGACACTATTATTTTACTCAATAATTTTACTTAGTATTTTGGCAATATATCTTCCCTGGAAAGGACACAATTAAGGTTTAACCCTTAAAACAAACTAAATTTTTTTTAATTATTTTTGTATTTTTTAAAGTATTTAAATGCCGTCAGCAACCCACGTCTAAATAAATAATACCGTGATATATATTAGAAACATGTTTCTGATATGCAAACTATATTTGATGGAAATATTTTTTTAAATAACATTAAAAATTAATGTTTTTATCCAATTTGCATAATATAGGCCTACTTGAAGAAAATATATTTAATAATGTATGTTTTATATGTTTATAACAATTTTATTGGCAAATATGTTGCTATTAATATTTAAAAACATATTTATGAAACCGGAACAGATTTATATATTTCACTTAATAAATTTAAAGTAGGCCTATATTTGCAAATGCCTTATTGTTATATTGTAAGATAATGTACGTTGAATTAAAAAAATTAAAACAATTGGAAAGTACTTTAAAATGTATTTTAAATAATTTTTAAAAATATAATGTTAAATCTAATCTTATTAATGTACTTTGTGGATTTTTTATATAATTTGTTAAAATTGGTTAACATTTATCAAGATATGCATGTAGCCTATTTAAATATAGACGCACGATATTTGGAAATAACTCGAATGTTTCAAACTACAATATTTTGAATAATTCGTAAATGTATATTTTAAAGCTAAAAATACATTTCTCAAAAATTCATTTTCAGAAACATTTTTAGTACGACAATTACCGTTCCAAAAATATATTTTTTCGTTGTAGGACGCGACGCTGTGTTTAAACAACATACAATACTTCAAAATAGAAAATGGATTAGCTTAATTGTATTTTTTTTTAGTTTGGTGTTTTAAGGGTTATTACCTTTGGATTTTCCACCTCTACGATACATTATGCTTAAGACAAAACGACTAATGAATGATATGTCACAGGTGAAACGTTAAACTTTTAATGCTAGAACATTATTTGTGTTCAAAATATTCGTAATTTATGTTTTGTCTACTTACATAATAATGCGGTACTTCGAATACTTTATATATGCTGCTACAGTTTACTTTGCAGCTCAACTTCGGTAAGTGTACATTTTCGGATAAGAAAGTGGGTGTAAATTCTACAGATGATGCATGAATTTTCTTAAATATAGCTTATCTGTAAAAGCATATATACTTTTAAGTATTCCGAAACATTATTGGTCGATTTTATTTTAACTTTGCCTGGTTTTCGACTTTAAAAAAAATGTCCGATTAAATGTAAAAAAATTCCCGTTAAACTTTCCTAGTATAGCGACATGTTTTTTTCACGAATGACTATAGCTCTATTCATTAAAATGTTGGTGACGTCATCATAGTACAAAATGATGTAATTCGTCAAAATTCGGATGATTACGTTGTTTTTAAAATAATAATGATTACGTACAGCATTCCTTGAATTTGATTATGATGCCGT
>JAQGAO010007571.1:0-11176 GCA_034697705.1 Ommatoiulus sabulosus
GTCAGTGTTGTACCAAACTGGTTCTGAACTGCTGCGGCTTAATTTCATTGGAATAAATTTGGAAATGCCATCTTCAAGAATACTTTTAAATATACCCCAGTTGCAATTAACACTCCTTTGAGAAATATCTTCCATTTGTATAGACAGATTAGTACCATGTTGGAAGGCATGCGCTTCGCCAATTAGCATTTCGTCTGCATAATATCACAGCAGATGCACCACGAATGACAATAGATGGCGCTGCTTGCTGTAGTCATCATTTGTGGGTCAGGAAAGAATTTCCCAATTAAAAAAGAAATATCTGTAAATGAAAACCAGCTTTTTTATTTCCTATTGCGATTGTTTGATTTAATTAACTATCTGGTGTAACCTATCACTTCATCTTTACAGAAGTATTTGTAAGTGGAAAAATCGGTCGTGGCGAAATAAAGCAAATAAATCTTAAAATGAAAAACACAATTAAATAAGATGATCACGAAATAGAACAAAACGGATGCAAATAACATATTTAACAGAATTTATCTAAGGCTTAAACTTATATGGGTTTTATCCTCTTATTTCCATCTTCCTTCCATTACAAATTTTGCAAATAAAGAAACATCAAGAAATGAAAAATGTGTTTTTGCCATATTGATCATCTAATGTTATGCAATTTTGATCAAAACTTGCTGTTTATTGAATCTTTAGATAAGATAAATGGTACATGGAAAAATAGTCTGAAATGATTCCTTGAAATCACCTTAAAATAAAAGTAAAATCAAATCAATAAATAAGATGACCCCGAAATAAAACAAACTAATTCAGATAATACATTTTATGTATTTACGTACTCTGTCTATACTGTATACAATGTATTCAATAATATAACACCTTGTTCAACTAAAAGAGTATAGAAATTTTCGAAAACCCAAAAATGATGCAACCGCGTGCACATTGCAAGTTATATTTCACTCAAATTACACGTGTTTAATAAACACGATTAAACATGTTATTATTAGTCGTGCAGGTGGTATTGAATAATGTAAGCATGTCAATGTTGCCAAAGCGTAATTTGAAATACAAATGTTGGGAATTCCCATGATTGAAGGTAAGAATGCATTTCAAATGTATTTTCAAATTCATTTCAATCTGTAAAATGCGTTTTGCATTCAACGCATTCAAAATTACATGCGTTATAAAATGCAATATACATGTATTTGGTAGACAAATTGTAATATATTGAGAAATGCATTTTAAAATACATTTTTGAAACGTAAAGTTTGCCTCCGTCTAAAACTCTAAATACATGAGTAATGAGTTATGAGTAAAGGTAAAGGCGTTCATTAGTTGTACATTAATTAAAAATGGGTCCCAAACAGGGAACGGTTTAATTTTGCTTTTAAACGGGCCGTTCTAACATAAGCTTGTGGTCAAAAACGTGATTGTTGAAAAGTACACATTGTTATTTGAAATATCTGAGAGATATCCACCAGAATTCAGGACACAGAATCCTCAATCGTGTTCTAGCTCGATTTTTGAGACCCGACCTTCATAGTTTAGCTATAACGTTACCGGAAACAGTCATTTTCACATCCCCTCCAAAGCGTTGTTAACGAACCGAAGTTGCATAAACTGATTTGTCGAAGTGCTGAATTATTCTGTTATGCAAAAGCTGGGCATGTTAAAATTTTATGGCTCATTTAGCCGTGGAAACATTGACAAGATTCCCAACAAAGATAATGCCGGATTAGTAATTAACCTAAATAATTCCGCTAAGAATGAACAAATAAGTAGCTGATAAACAGCCATTCCGTGCTTTAATGGCCATGAAAAAGTCTATTATAAGCTCAACGTTATAAGCCGTATGCACACGCAGCTACGCTTGCTTCGTTCAACTGTAATAATAATAATAATAATAGAAATAATAGACATAGTAATAATATAAATAAGAAAAATAATATTGGAGATGCAATCCACTTAACAATAATACTACTTTGGAGCTACCTACTGTATTTGAGAAGAAAAAAAAAACGAAAAAGCGTGGACAGAAAGAATTGAGGACTCGCTGTAATTAAGAGGCTGGATTATAATGAAATCTGCACACCATCTTACTTCTATAGTGGCAGTTACTTCTATTTATAGCATGTTTTTGTTAACTTTTTTGATTCGGTTTATTTACGTGAGTACTTTTTATCAAACAGATTTGTGTGCGCCCCAGCGAGACTCAAACAACAGATTTCTCGATTGGCAGTAACGATAACGAGACATCTCATAAAAATAAATCAAGTGCATCTATGTACTGGGGCATATTCTGAAAATAAATTTAAATATTAATAGTAAGCTTAAAACTTTGATTTTTTTACGAATGTTATCTGTGTCCTAAGGGAAGGAATTCAAAACTACAAAACAATCGAGGTATAAATTTGTAAAGAGTACTACTTTTTCGGGACTGTCAACATTCTGGGTCGTACTAAAATTTCAAACATATACAGTATGTTAATAGGCATTCTCTTCATGTGGTAGTCAGTTCAATATTAAAAGAAAGTTTTGGAGTTTATTTTAATATATACAGAATGCATTCACAGTATAAATTGTATATTTGAAGTTGCCAGCTCTCAAATATATAAAAATTGCTCGTAGCAATATTCAAATGCTACAGTCCATATTTGTGTATTTTAAACCCATTCAAAACCAATTTTAAACCAATCCGGGTTTTTTTGCTTAGTTTTCGTCATGGCTATAAAGAATCTAGCCAAAAATAAAATGTTTAATGTTTCAATAAATTTTAAAATAGTTGTCAGAAAAAATACAATTAAAAAAAATTAATTTGTCTATTAAAATGATTTTTTTTATAATTTGTACAATTTTTGGAAACAAAACAATTTTCTATAACAAAGATTTATTTAAAAAAATTCAAAATATGCAGTAACATTTTTCTAAAATAAACTCCATAAAGAACATAAATACAGTTTATGTAAAATTCGTTTTCTAAATGATAATGATTAACATATATTAATACATATATTATAAATAATTAAGTTTGGGGAATTCTTTTTTTTTATCGTATGAATTTTGCGGACTTTTAAGGGTTTGGGTAAGGCAAAGAACTATATTTCCCGAACTCTCCAAATAATTGAGTTTACTGCTGCAAACTTATGAGAACTTTCTTGATTTGCTTTAGACACAAAAACTAAGCATGCAGGTACAGTATATGTACAGCATGTTCATAAAGACTATAAAAATATTCCAATATCTGAAAATATTTATAGACAACACGATAAAATATACAAAAATCTATATTATCTCAAACAGATGTCAGTTAATTCTATATAATTTGAATACATGGGTGGATTTTCTTTCTTGTGATACGAAGTAAATAACATACTATACATGTAAATTTAATGGTCCAATTTCTTTTAAAAAACACACCTGCCTTATGGCCAGTTGCACTGACGTTGAATCTCAGGTGCTCCAAAACTTGGTTTTGAAAGTAGAGATGGGCGAGCTGAACTTCCGGTGAGTTTTTGAGTCTGAACATGTTTTTCGGTGGTGAAATGCCGAGTTTGAGCACCTATCTGAAAATATCTAACTCGACTTAAACAACAATTAATAGCCTCGGGCTACTTTATACCGAATTAAAGGCAGAGCAATTATTTCCGAGTCAGTGAAACTCGAGTAATCGATTCCAATCAAAACTCGCTAAACTCGAATGGACTCTGCAGTTCAGCTTGCCCATCTCTATTTGGAAGAGGTCATTAGCATTCTACATGAAAAATCGTATCAATTTCACTTCATCATCGATCCCCATGAGGTAATGCAAACAAAAATAAAAAACTTGGTCATTTTTCCTTAATTGGTAAGTGCTTTTAAAAGCCTACTAATTTGCAACCACGAATTAATCTGGCGCATTGTACTGAAAGCAGTTTGAAGCTCTTTCATCATCAAGGGGTGATGAAAGATGATTATCGTTAAAACGCATTTTCCCCAAATTCGTTTCTATTCATGCTTCAACCAATTAACAGCAGGATTTGAAAGCCGATCTATGGCATTAAGTAACGCTAAGACTCAATAATGCTATTATTTCAGTTGACTAAGAAATGAAAACTTATTACAGTACTCGCAGAGCCTTGCTCCCAGCGTGGGCCAGCTATAGAAAAAGGCTTGTTTTTGAACTAGACCAGGCATTTTAAAAGGAAATTCATTAAGGCAATTATTTCTTCATTACAAGGCGATGATGATGATAATGATGATGCATCAGATTTCTTCTCATCGACCAAGTCTGCATGCATGACCTTGACATTAACCTAGTCATGGCACCAAGGTAGGAGTAAGACATGCAAGCAGCCTATATGTTCATTGCTCACTGGGGCTACTAGTTCTAGAGAGGGTTAAATGCATGCGCAGTACATGTAAAATGAAGATAATAACTTTGTTTATAAGGCTTTGGGCAAGAGTCAACGCTCTCGCAAAAATAATGGCCTTTCGTGACATCAGAAGAGCGGCAGGAAGGTTCCAGAATCCAGAACGTAATCTGAACCCACAGAAGAAAGCGATAACAATTGTAATATCTGCGAATATACTGGTTTACTAACCTAGAGCTATATATCGAGCTGGGAGACTCCATAGTTGATGAAAACATCCCCATGCAGCCAGTTCTGCGATTGAGAGACCAATAATCGTTCGACTTTGTGAATAAGTGTTAGCTGGGTCAGTAATGACAAAAATGACGCAATCCAGTGAAAATGGACCATCATATAGGCTACGCAGTAGATTCGATGGTATTTTTGTTTTCGTACATTGATCCCAGTTGGAGTAAACACTACGCAGCATTTCCTGCGTAGCATTAAATGACAAAAACTATGAATTTAGGCCACAGAAGAGAAGTTATAATATATTAAATGGATTTGTCACAAGAAAACAAGAAAAGGCTAAACTTAACATCTTGCAAATATCAAACTTTGCTGCGTAGTAGGAGAGTCAGACCTACATGGATATTATTATTACATTTCTAGTAAAATTTAAATGATAAGTCAAAACTATGAATTTAGGGCTAGCAAAATAAGTTAGCGAATAATAAATGGATTTAGTCCCAATACCATAAACACAGGATAAAATCCGAATAGTGCATATATAAGGGAGCCAATCTCAGCCAGGGCTACATTGAATATTATTTTGAAATTTCAAGTAAAATATTAGTTCAAATTTTTGAACGCAAAGAAACCAACCAGTAAAAACTGGGGTCCGATGACTTACCACGTGGAAAAGTACATACAATGGAAGAAATCATACATCAATGACCATGCATGCATTCAAATGCAGCGTGATGTAGGCCTACTCCATAAGAATATATTTAGTTACGAACAAAAAATGACATTTTTCTTTTAGCAAAAAGCACATTAGAAATGTTTTGGCGATAATGCATCTGGACAAAAGTGCAATGTAATATAATGTAGTTGTAATGCGTCTTCAATTCACTTAAAAAAAGTAAACTTTTTCAAGTATGTTTTTAGCACAATTTCAAACTGCAATAAAGAAATTTCCTGGAAGTACTATCGTTTCACATTAGTGTTTTTCTAAATATAGTAATTTGAAACATATATTTAACATTAAATACATAAACAGCTTGTATAATTTAGAGTGCATGTATTCTAGAAGACTTGTTTTATTTTTTCAAAGAAAATACACATACATGTATATTTGAAAATTCAGATTAACTAGAAATATAATTACGATTGACCAATACATTTTTAAATTAAAATGCGGTATACTTCATCATTTCATTTTTAAGAAACGCCCTTACAAATTTATTTTTTAAATGCATTATTTGCACAATATCCACAGTTCAATTGTTTCAATTGGTACAGTATATCAAAGTAGAACACCTTTGAATGTAGACAATGACTAACTATTTAGTAGAACCCTTTTCGAAAAAGAATTACGAATATGATTGGCATAAATCAGAAACTATCTGATATGAACCAGATGACCATGCAAGAGACTCCAATGACTATTTGCTCAAGCAGGACCATTAAAAAAGGTGGTTGAGATAGTGCAATAAATATTACATAACATATTACATTATGTTGTACGAATAACTAAAATTTTACAAATGTCCTGAAAAGTATAAATGAATTGAAATATGAAAGGGGTGTGACAATCAGCCTTTTGGTTGCAGATATTATTCAAAAGTTAAGACCTGGGAAACCAAGTGAAATTCAAAATAGTTATTTCAATACGTATTAGAGAACTATGAATTGCCCAGCAATAGGGATACTCACTTTGTAAAAATCTGAATTGCATCAGCAATTATTAGCCTCAAAAACGCTCATTTGCAGTATTTTTCAAAGTCAGTGAGCGTTTGCCTCTTAAATTTACAATTCACCTCCAGCCGGTTAAAATTTCACGTCTGAGTTGCCAACAAGCGATCAATTCCATACGTTACTCCTACACCAGGTCATAATGAGTCTACTGTATGAAAAGCCAATGCAGCGTGGTTATGAACCAGCATATAAAAATGGAAAAAAAACCTGAAAAATTGTCGATGGCTTCCTCATCTACATTCATCATTTTCAGTTTCATACAACTGATGGAACTTTCCACAGAACTTCTGCCCTGAGTTTGGAGGTCAATGTACCATGAAGGCATCACTCAGTCGGAAGAAACAAAGTTTCAATTGCGCAAACGCCTATTAGAGCTGATTTCATAAGCTGCAATCAACCTGAATTAAGATTAATTAGTCCCTAAGTGAGATGTCTCGTAAACAAACACAAACCAGCGTCCTCATACGCGTCCATGATTTTCGGATGTATGGCGCCCAACGCAAGAGTGCCAACAGGAAATTAAAAACGAAGTTGCATTTCTGCATGAAATGGCATGCGTTTGCACGGCGGAAGTGGCAGTCAATATTGTAATTTCATAGCCAGAGCCATTGTTAAGGTCAAGACTGGACTTAACGGCCAAACTCGTTCAACTTTCTATAATGGGAAATGTCATTTCTAATAGAATTCCAGGTATTTGAGATATCATATTTCCCCCGTTATGACAGAGCCAACCATGATATTGCCAAAATATTTAGCAACTCGACTGATGTCTTCTAATTGACAGCGCGAATAAGATATTCCATTTTGGAATTCATAGATGGAAACCATCCTCCTTGGTATGCTGAAAATCGATTAGACTTCCAGCGAATGCACTTGAGCAGACGAGAGAAAAGCACGGAGGTGGCCGTTACTCATCAAGGCAAAGCACCATTGAAAAGCCCCATCCATTATGTACTCCAATCTTCAAATATACATGTATGTTTGTTGCAAAGATGAATGAATGGCATCATCCCACCCAATGCTCATTTCGTACCATAAATAATCTTGCCAGACAAGCGTTTCTGGTGTAGGATGAGGCATCACCTCATCAAGTTCCTATCTGATGGCATATTCCACTGGCGCGTGGAATTATGGACGGTTCAAGTGCTATTCCCATTTGGGTCACGTGAAGGACAAAAATGTCTCAAGAACCCTATGCCTGACAGACATCTCTATATTTGTAATTAGAATTTGCAAAGAAAGCACCGAAATGGTACTTCTTGATTTCTACAAACTTCAGGCTAAACAAAAGTTTGGTTTCGATCACAGAGCATCGATCAACTCGTGATCGGAATATGAGAAAATTCGAATTGCGAATCAAACAAAACTTCTAGCGAAACCATTGTTCAGTTTTTTAAGCGGTACTTTAAAAAGAAATACGGTAACGCGATATCAGATACAAGGACGGCACTTGAAATGATAAAATGTAAGAAAGTACAGTATCCCGTTTAATAAATATTAATTACTTTTGATTCCTATTATTAATTACACTATTGATTACATTGATTATTTTGCAGAAACGCAGAAACTTTCCTATAATCTTAGTGATTTTTTTTATCCAAAAATCCATATCAATAAATGCCGGGATGGGAATAATGCAAAATGGAGTGTCATATTAATGCCACTTGTCATTTTAAGTAAATTTTTTAGACTTTTTCATATTTATTTATTTACATCTCCAAAATGTTGGACCCAGCCATCATATTGTGCCTTTGCTTTCGCAAAAGTCAGAATTTAAGGACAGGTAAATATGAAAATTTGTTGCTATTTGCCAAATGTTGCCACTTGTTTCTGGAGAAAAAAAAATATGTAAGTTACGTAAATTTATCTACATGTATCTGGAAACGAACTTATGCAAGAACACAATTGGATGTTTCCAGAGACAAGTGGCAACAATTAGCAACAAAAAAATTCCTTTATGTTAATGTACTTAAGCGTATTCTGCTCATCTTTAAGAACTAAAAATAGCATGTATTATGTGTAGCGTGTCAACTATGGTAAAAGTTAGACAAACCTTGTGTTTGAAGTTTTGCAGCCAAGGACGCTAGCATGTGACCAATATGTGAGTCGCCATGGCAGCCATCTTCCTCCCGAGAGCCTTTGTTGTCAGGTTTCGATGGCAACTGTTAAAATTAAATTGAATTATCTCAGCTAGCAACAAAACAATGATGGTAAATATTTATAATTTACTTATAAATTAATGTCCCATAAAGTGCAGATCTAACGATTGTGCACGTCACCGGATGCACTACAAGCAAAATGATCCCAGTATAACATTTAACAAGCACTAAGAACCTCGTAAATTAATTATTAATAAACAAGCATTGCTCATTTAAAGAGTTGATGAGCACTTCGCTCGGCAGCTCTTAATTCATTCTGTTGGATTCAATTGGGTTATTTCAGTGGGCATCATCGTTACCGAGCAATAAATATGAAATTTTTATTCTAATGTAAGGCTTGCGCGAACAACCTATAATTTAGAGCGTAAATAATGCAGATAGATACGCTGACGGCATAGGTTATAACATTTACACAATGTACGGAAAGAAGTAAAGAATCACACAACGTAAATCAAAATCAATGACTTGAAATGCACCAGAATACGTTATTAACGTTGCTGCACTTGTTTGGTGTTCTTATAGAAATGTGTTTCACTCCTTTCAGGCAAAAGGTTTTAAAAAATGGCCTCTGTGAGTCTAACCTTCTCCATCTTCAAGTAATTGGAAATATTTTATAAAACAAGTGACGATATTTAATTTTCATCAACCATTATAATAAAGTATTGGTTTGAGGAAACCTCATCTGTGAGTTAAATCTAAACTGATTATTTTCAGAATTATTCAAGCTATTCCATTTTGATGTGTTTCAAGACATCTCCAAGAATGTGTCTTTTACGTTTTTCTTAATACCATTTTTCGGCCTTCCGTGTCATTATGTTCTCAATGAGTTGTTCTAACCATATAGCACATTACTTGTTCTTTATATTGATGTATCACTGCATCTGTTCAAAAATAATGTTACAATTGATCATTTGAAAAGAATATTTTAAAATGCAAAAATTATTCATAATTGCATCATTTGTGTTCCAAACACTGATTCTGATTTATGGTGCAGATTTAGAACAAATATATGTATATACATGTATATAAAGAAGAGATGTATGGATGTATATTTGTGGCGCATGAAGCGCGCCTTTGCTGAAGTGGTATAGGAGCGCTTTAGCAAGTCGCTATCGGTAAGACTAGTAAAGCCCGGGTTTTACGGCTAGTACATTATAAAAATGAGTTGTTTTTAGGTCCCACAGCAAAAACCTACTATTTTTTTTTTCATAAAGATGCTATCAGGTATTTCAAATAAAAATAGCAACCATATACACTGTACATTGTAATTATTATTGACTTTCCAGAAAGGTGTTTCTTGAATCTAACAAGATACCCCCTGGTGCAGGGAGGGAAACACCATATAAATGAGTTTTTGTTATTTTTCTTATTTTTTTCTCCAAAATATGCTATAATTCGCAGAAACATTTAAAATTAGATTGATTTTCGTGAATTTGGCGACGACTTTTATGCAGGCCTTTCACTTTTGCTCTGTTATGAAAAATCCCAATTCTGCAAGACTTACTGTTTATGTTTCCAATAATCTTGCCATTTGTCTGAAAATGAGGATTTATTCTTCCTAATTCCCAAACCTTCGGATTTCGTTCCACGATGATACTTCACCACTGACATTTCCTATAAACTGGCTTCTGTTTGCCTTTGTACCAGGAAAGCATATCCATATAAAAACAATTAATTCGGGGCAATAACGTTGCTAATCCAGCGAATTTACGAACAAAACAACATACTTTATCATGTTACTTTAATAAGCCATCGTGGCTTACCACGGAACAAGACAACATGTGCAGCTAATAAGGGACAATAAAATCCATGACCCTGCAAGGTTCTCAAAGCCGGCAGTGGTTGGTTTTATAAGCCTACTTTTATCGGTATTGCACGACTGAAAGGAAGACGACGAAGATGGGCAAGTTGTTTGTTGATTCGTGAAATTGCTCCAATTACATCCTCTCAAATCCATGATAATTTTTTTATTAAAAAAACCCATAAACCACTAGGGTTGCTACCAGAGAAACATGCACGCCAGGTTTCAAGAAAGTTGTAACTGAAAACTGGCAATAAAAGGAATCACTTGACTGCACTTTAATAGCCAGGTTCAAGGGAGAGGATTATTGGTCGTCAAAATTTTATGGAGCTGTCAGACATTTGACACAATTCATATCTAATATATATTTCATTGCAACGACCAAGCTGCAATGCGATACATACAAAGAGGGGCAGTTTGGCAGAAAATGAAGGTTGCCAAAATGTCTGCGATAGTCAATATATCGTAAACACAAATGCATGGTTGAAAATCGTTAGCAGGGCAGTGCCCGAAAATGCAACAAACACGAATATCGATTTAGTTCAAAACATTCCTTTTATTGATCAATTTACTAAAAAGGACAGTGTTCGAAAATGCCTTTTAAAAACTACAATATATTAAAAAATCAGAAGCTAATACGTTATCGGGATGCGAGTTTGTAGACACAATGTCCAGTACAATGTGGGAAATGCAACCAGCTTTTGTTCAGACCAAATAAAAACATTTGTTAATGAAAAATTATTTGCAGAATGCTTGAAATGTAATCGTTATGCTATTTTTTGTTTTGAAAAAACAATTAAAAAAAATATAAATTGATTAATTTAATTGAATTTATTGATATTACTAGCTGGCCGGCCCGGCTTTGCCCGGGATGTACATAGTTTCTATGCTAGGCTTACCAGGCGAATCTGAGAAAC
>JAQGAO010007572.1:0-11176 GCA_034697705.1 Ommatoiulus sabulosus
CGTGTCTCCTAACTTCTCCTTTCGCCTCCCTCGAGTCCCCCCTTGGTAGCTCGTTCGCCCGGGGGTTGGACCTCACAAAGCATACACGTACATGTAAATTGGTGGTGATAAAAATACCACATCTGAGTAAATTTTCCGAATTTGCGGCCCACTAGAAAACAAACTTTTGACAACGTATAATGAATAACCATGCATGATTCAAATTTTGTATCAAATCAAATTGGTTAATGACTTTCTTTTTTTTTTGTCCTGAACTAAAATTTTAAAGTAGCTCCACAACTTTTTTTCGAGACACCAGATGTGCACGAAAGACAACGATTTTACTAAACTCGTTTCAAAATCAAATACTATATTCAGTTCTGCCAGTTTTACGTGGGTTGTTGGAGCAAGAACTGGTAAGTTGTAGAGCGCCATGATGCCCACGCATCGACGTGTTGTGTGTTTTGTTCAATGTATTCATTCAGTTTTGCATTGCTTTGCGGGATGCAGATAAGATAAGAAACGGCAGTATTTCACCTCCTTGTCGCTGGACTTACTGGTTTAGGAGTTATACAGTATGCGGTCAAGGTTGCCTTTATTACAATAAAATATTGCCAATTAATTTTTTTTGTTCAATCATATCAAAAGCGTTCGCAAATTGCAGGCAATGACAGGAAGGAATAACTGACAGCAACTCGAGTTTTGAAGTTTTGACGTTTCAGCAAAGGCTTGGCAGTTATCTAGAATAAAGTGTGCTAAACTAATCGTGCTAGATAGCATTCGATTGATGACGTCAGTAGCAGGTATGCCACTCGACATTCCAGAGGAAGGCGAGATTGTTGGGATAGAATAGAAATGTTAGCACGGTGACAAGTAATAATCGGGTGCCACAATCAGATAGGAAACTGTGCTAAATGTTTGGCGTACCTGCTCCCTTTTTTGGTAATACGAGTGGCACTCTGGAAGGGATAAGAATCGTTCGTGCCCATGAGCACAACTGCCATGGTTAACCGGTGATTTTCTTCGCCTTGAAAACCGGCTCGTAATCGGTGGACAACGGCACAATATCCGCATCCACCGTCATCGACTCGTGTCAAAATGCACGAAACTGGAAGTTGTGACGCAAAACGAAGAATGCCACATAGCGCTTGTAGGCGCAGGTTGGGAACCTTCATTTTAAGGTCGTGTCTTACAAATCAAGCGAATAGCCAAGCTTGGTTTACGTCTTCCATTTTCCTCGAAGGTGAGGACAGCGCCTCCTGCTGTCAATGGCGGATGCAGAAAACAACTGTGCAGTTTTTACTACATGCTCTGACCACTTAACTCAAATTACCAAGAGTGTTAACATTTCGATAATCCATCATGTTACCAATAATTAAGGATAAAACAGTGATGTGAAAAACATGCTTTGACAAATGTACATTTCAATTCTGTTTCCTGTGCAGTGTTTTCTACATGTTCTGAATTTCTTTCCATCAATATGTGCATATCTATGGTCAACAGAATTGCACAATAGTCCAGATTTAGGACCACTTAACTCAAAATTCCAAGATTGTTAACATTTCGATAATCCATCATGTTATCAATAATTGGCAATAAAACAGTGATGTGAAAAACATGCTTTGTCAAAAGTAATTTTCAATTCTGTTTTCTGTGAAGTGTTTTCTACATGTTCTGAACTTCTTTGCATCAATATGTGCACCTATATGGTCAACAGAATTGTGCAATAGTCTGCTTTTGGACCACGGCACTTAACCCAAAATACCAACAGTGTTAACATTTCGACAATACATCATGTTATCAATAATTGGCAATAAACCATGCAGTAATGTGAAAAACATGCTTTGCCAAATGTCATTTTCAATTCTGTTTCCTGTTCATTAACAAAGTTCGAATTATGTCGAAGATTGCTTTTTCATAAAATGAAATACTGTATCAATAAAAATGTGTAGATAACAAAGGTAAATAACTAAAAAATGTTAATTTCAATTTTTTTAAATTTCCCAAGCGTTAACGTTATATTAATTAAAAACATCGTTGAAATTTCAAAAAGTGCCATCTAGGGAGCAATACTTGCAACAAGTAAAAAATAAGTTATTAATTATTTTAAAATTAAAGCGCTGAATATTTTAAAATATGAAATTCAGATTTCATTGTCGTCTACAGTACCTTTGGTATCTGCAGAAAAAAAATATTGAAAATATTTAATTTTAGCCTGAAAATACCTTCGAAAAATACTGACAGGCGACAGATCACTGGTATAGGTCCTCAGTCCTCTTAAATCAATAAATATTTTTCGATGCATTATGCTCTAATTTAATTTAAGTACATGTACACAACCTGCTTCCATCAGCAAAACTATAGTTTTAATGTCATTTTATAGATTTCGATTGAGCCATTAATTTAACTGACGTATAGAAATGCCCTCATTCGTTACATTCAATGTTCGTTATAAGCGTTATGGCGCGCACATGCATGTATACAAATTTGGCTATCTATCTTAATTCCAAGGCAATGAATTAGTTCTCAAGGATAAATGGGCCAAATTCTGCGCAGAAGCCGTTTGGCAGCTTTCTAATCGCTGTTTGCGGCAAATCGTACTGAGCTTTAACTTTTTTAATTGCGCCTATTATCGTTGTTTGTCACAAAATCCGTGGGCATGGACGAGAATGGCCGCTTCGAAAAAATATTTATAGATTAATTTATTAGCGTGTTTGTGTTACACGTTATCCGAGACACCAACTAGAGTATTTTCACCAGTGATTGGTCCGAATGTACCATTCGTCATTACCACCAATAACGAGCAGTTACCAATCGATTAATTTAATGGTAATTATCCATTAAACCTCTGATCATCGTTAGGTAATGGGGCTCTGACAAGGTGGTCTCCGATTTATTTGTTTCTCTCAATAAGCAATGAAACGTGTTGGCTAGTCCTCCCCACCCCAAATAAAAAGTTTGTTTTTCGTCCTTGATGGACTAGTTTTTGTAGAGTAGTTCCTTTATTTATTTTTAATAAAAAAATATCTCCACGGTTGTTTTTTCTGCCACTAATATCATCAGATACCCTCCATAATAATAGCCTTATAATCTGTCCACCCGCCTTATTACAGTGATATATACAGTATTATTATTATAGCATTTGTGTACAGTATGAAATGCTGACCTTCAACTGTGAAAAAAAACGTTCATTTTATGGTCACTTTTTCTATTTAAATGAAAGCTACTGTAATTGTGATATGATTTGGAGTTTTAAGTTTTGATTCCTTAGGGGTAGTCAGGCAGAAGCATTACGAATGGCACTTTAGTGGTCGTTATGCCAAGTGCAAGCGGAATGCATTAAGTGGTTTATAAACAAGGATAACCTTGAGTGGATTTTTTAAACTAATTTCGCACAAGTAACTATTTATCTTCCAAAAATGCCATTCGTAAAGCATCTGTTTGAGTGGCCCCTATTGTTTTCTTTAATTATCACTATTAGTAGTGTGGATTAGAGATCAATAACGGCCATAAGCCTTACTATGGTTTTGTTGCGATGCAAAATCTATTAGCAGTTATAAATGTTTTATTCACCAACTTTTATAGACGTTTGATCCAGCACGCAATGGCCCATTAATTATAGATTAGTTTAAATTGGTTATTCTCCTTTCCAATGGAGGGCTCCAGAACGAGCCAATCAGCAACGGGTGCGTCACTGTTAGATGCGCTATGTTGTGTTGTCACCTGAGCTAGTGTCTTACCATAAATATGGTAAACAAGTGACCCCAACAAAATGATGGCTAGATATGCAAAATGTACAAGTGTAGCAGTTCAGTTGCGTTTATCGCATTATAGATGGCGCTCTCCATTACATTATCCTTACGCCATCTATGAGGAGTTATGCACAACAGGGTATACGACAACAAAATGGTGTCTAGGTACATGTACACTGTACCTTGGCCACAGTAAATGTGCTTTGATATTGGGCAGCGCATATCAAGGTCTCACCGCCATCTATTGGTCATTCTGAGCAACTGTTTAAGTGCATTTTTTTCAACATCAAAATATCGTTTTACTAATGGCGAATTCGACTGGGCACACCGGTGTAGGCTACAAGGTGAGGCATAAGTCTGTTAAATTGGCACTATTGCAGGCAGCAGGCTCAATAAGACTTTACAGACTTATGCCTCACCTTGTAGCCTACACCGGTGCAGATTTTTTGGACCAGTCGAATCCGCCATAAGGCTCATTCGGTTCAAAAACGAGATCAGAATTTGCAATCACCTAATTTGAGGACACCCTGGACAATACATGCAAAATACAAAGTTAAAACGCTGCAAGCGGTCTAAAAATCAGAACCCCGGCTGTAAAATACAATGGGAATGCGTCCTTGGCAGCTGGAAATCTGGGCCTGGGTCAACTGAGTCTGTATACAAGCGTGGACGAAAGAGTGTCCGGCTTTCTATCACGTGACTGTAATGTGGCCAATCGCGGCGCCAACTCCAATCAAAACTCCGTTATCTCCACGAGCACCGAACGAATGATGAATGGACACCACGCATGGCAAGATGAGGTGAAACGGGTTTGGTTGACCGAAACAACCCATGCTGACAAGTGAAGCTGAGGACAGGTTTTCAGGGCCAAACGAACTCCAAAAGACGGTATTGCAGCATTTGGCGCCCCATTGATCACACCTTGACAACGACAGCGCCGCGAGGAATTAAGGTTTATGTAAGATTGACCCCGAGCTTATCAGATGGGACATTACCGCCCCCACTCCTAGCCCAAACAGACAACGGTATTGGGCCAATTACTTGAAAAAAATCCATTATCGAGGGACAATACATGTTTTTTTTTTGCGAAATTGAAAATATCTACATGTATTAGCACAAAGATAGATTTAAAGATTTTCGACAAATTGTTAAGGGTGTCAAGAACGCAAATACATGTAGTACAAAACATCGAAAAGTACCACCAATCTCACTTACAGTACATGTACACATCACTATATAATATTTCGTACTGCAGCTTGATAAATTTCCACACTAAAAAAATAAAGGAGTAATGAGTGATATCCTTATATATTTACAATTTTCTCGAAGTTGCCAATATTTTTCAATATTGTCAACTTTAAAATTATAACGAATGCCGTAACGTAGCTTTTTTGAAAAAAAAATGCGTTTATTTATTATCAGTTCTTTATGATTAATAAGTGAAAAACGTGGTTTCCGGGAAAAAAAATAGCATTGCTGTTCATTAATTTTGGCGCATTTATTAACATTGATTATCTTCAATGCTGATAAGTTGAGACATTATGTTAACTTTGAATTTTGATAGAAGCATTCATGTGTCGATGTTCGAAATCTTGATAAACGTTGATTTGATCTGGCATCGAGATGTAACGGGACCCCCAAGAGCTCTTTCTTAATGCGATTCTCTTATCATTCCACATCTCCATTTTTTCTTTAAATCTAATGCTCGAAGTAAGTTATAGGATAAGGATTTTGATTTTTTGCAATAATCCATTTCGTCAGTAATCTTGTTAAACATCTACATGCACGTGACAATATGGTAAGAGATAGTCAGATAGGTACAACAATTACCATTCAGTAATCACGTCACGTCATTAAATGACGAGGCCATCGAAAAGTGCGTGATATGTGTAACAGTACTGCATTAATGTAAATTTAACATAAAAGCTAAAGACTAGTACAAACCAACGAAACATTGCAGGGAAACAGTTTTTCAAAATGTACCTAAATAAAATAAAAATTTCCAGAAACAGATCTGGCGAAATACTTCTTTTTTTTATTTTTTTTGGGAAGACGAAACATTCCGAAATATATCTTCTGTTTTTGACTTTTGATTGGGTCCCGCCGTCTGCCTATTTCGTCCAACTCCATTTTGTTGCAAACTTGCGATATAAAAATCTTCTTTGATGTAGACGCAATGTTTCCGAAACATGTCTCAGCAGCAGATATGCAGAAACAAGTTTCGACAAAATTTTCAAGGTACTGAAACAGAAATATATGTTTCGTTGGCCTGTACTACGAATTATACAGTATAAACAATTATATCTACAACTTATGTTGTATGCAAGTGAGTTTAAAATTTTAGATTTGCAGATTATGTAAGATTTATGAGTCTCTTCTAAGAATTGCACATGTAATTTAGCAAAACAGCATCTTTCTTGCATTCTTATGAAATACATTGTACATAGCGACATGGTCGGACAAAAAATTTCCTTTGATTTGACAGGGACGGACAGAGTCACAATACGAAAATTCCACACGCATTTTTGTTTTGACAAATGAAACTCGTAAAAATCCCAGGGCAAAATGGCGAAACAGAACCAGTTAGGTCACGCATGCTACACTAGCTTTGTCGTGCTTGTTATGGCACGAATTCTGATGCGTGCAATTCGTTACAATGATAACATGCAATATAAAAATGCTTGTGTCTGAAAAAATGTGGTAAGGCACCTTCGAGCAATACAAGCATGCCAACCAACAGAAACCAACAATTAAGCCGTAACTGTAACGCACGAGCGCAAATCATAAGCAATTATGAGTTGGGCCGCTTAAAAATAGTCATTTTTGATGCAAATTTTGCAAAACGAAATCACGATTTCGAACAAGGCCCTCCCGAACCGAAGGCATCGAATGGTGCTTAAATATGGCTGAACTGAATGCGGTCATGTTGCGGTGAGCGATCAAGTTCACCTCGAACATGAAATGCAACATAAACGTCATGATAACAACCAAAAAAGGAGCTGAAACTTGGTTTAAGATGGGGAACATGTTAATATTTTAGTGGTGAATTTCAAACTCCGAAATGTCCCTCACGTCAATTTTAAGTTAATTAAAAAACATAATTAATTTTAATTAGTTAGACATAGTAAGAGTAAAGGAAATTTGAAAATGTGACATTCGTACTTCTCAGCTCACCATAGTCTCGGCTATGTGACAGTGGTGTTATTTTATTTTACTTCTAAATGATCATACTTGTAGAATGAGTACTTTTTATAACTTGCTTTATCTCAAAATTTAAAAGAATCAAAATTTGTAATTTCAGTTTCATGTGGTCCACATTTTTACATTTTGCATCTCCACTTCATGCGTGACACAACTCAAAATTTGACAAGGAAATTGCCAATTTTGATTAAAAATTTGTAACTTTGAATTAAACCAAGTTTTAAAATCGTATTCATTGAACGATTTCTAGTGGTAAAATAAAGTGACACTAGTGTCATGTAGCCGACACAACTCAAATTTTTAGTTGTGTCACGTCTGAAGTGGGGATGTGAAATGCAAAAATGTGGACTACGTGCACGGACATTTTTATTTCGCACCCCTCTCCCAATTCAGGTGAGATAAAACTCAATTTCTTTCATTTTCTATAATGTATTCAATCCGAAATAGCTTTTTTTAGTTCCTTCACTTCTAAAGTAATCAATTAGATGGTGCAATAACTTAAAAACTTGTAACGAAATGTACTATTTTATTTTAGAAATTTGTGCATCGTAATGGACAAATTGTTCGTAAATATTGAGCATTTATGTATTTATAGACGTATTTACAAGACTGCAGTTAATTGGAGCAATTTCAAATAGAGAAAAAACGTCACTGAACTTTAAAAAAAACTGAAATTGGGGCAATTCGATCATCATTGTTAAAATGCTAAGCACATTTTGCAAAAATACCTCGTTAAAACATTTTGTTCCTAGGAGCCATGGAGGTTAACCAAAAAATGAATAGCGTACTTGTAGAAAACAGTAGTTTTTTTCTAGTAAGCAATCAATGACTTTTAAATAGTTCAGTATAAATTAATTTCCCTCAATAACAAAATTGTTATTCCGTGCAGCAAAAATTGGTTTTCAACCACCCCTGAAGTAATAATTCCCGTTGGCAAGAGGTGGGCCAATCTCTGGAGATACAGTATATACCTTATCGAGGGGGCCTTGTGGCTGGTCAGTCATTAAAGTGCGATTAGAACAGGAAGATAGGATCGAATCAACCTAACCTGCGTACATAGGTGGCGCTGTACGAATCACATGATCCACATTTTTACATATCATAAAAACTTGTGACGACATGTTCTGCGAAAAGAAATTAAACTACTCGTTTAATCTTGCAACTGAATTGCTCTTAATGAACCGATTTTGAATAGGTGAGATAATAAAAACTTGCATTCCAGATGAATGTACCACGCCTTCAAAATCGTTTTTTTTTAAATGTCACTTCGGCAAAAAACGTAGAAGGAACATGTTTATGAGTATAAGTGAAAAGCGAAGATTCATTGCATTAAAAATATTTTTTTGTTATAAAATTTTAAAAAAAATGAGATGTTGAATGTCGCTAACAGCACCACCTGCAGACAATGGCGGACTTGGCAATTGATATATACCCCGGCAGTGATCACATTGTTAAGGTTTGAACACACCGAGGAAACTTAAACTCAAACGTGTTTTCCAGTGACATGTTAACTGAGTTTCCAGATTCAGAAACCATGGTTTCTGAATCTGGAAACTCAGGAAACTTCCAGACGAAAGTTGCAACTTTCGTTAATGTTCCTTGGTGTGTTCCTCCTTATCAAACAAATACAGTGAAAACCGCTTAATTCGATCGCGCCTAATCCGAGCATCCATTTTATTAGATCAAACCCTTCAGAACAAATTTTTTCTTATACTGCTCGATGTTAAAAAAAATCCGCTTAATTCGATCAAATTGCTATGTGTCTACATAACGCAAACGCGCGAAACAAGTCTGAGCAGCTTTCATACAAGCACGGACACGTTTGGTCAACGTAGAAGCGTGCAGCCATCTATTATAATGCATCAGCGGCTATTACGCAGATGGATTTTCTGAGTTATTTAGAAAATGAAATTTCAGCCGTTGCAGCAAGCAGGCATCATTGAACACTACTTATAACTTTTTTTTAAACAAATATAATTTTAAACATATGTAAATATATAAAAACGATTAAATACAGTATATGGATTTTTAAAACACCGAGCAAATTATTTTTGATAAGATCAATGTTTACCGTGTTTTTTACAATCGCCGCTTAATTAGATCATAGCTAGCTTATTGCGATTAAAGGGTGCGAGCACAAAGAATGCTTACTTTCGACGTGCTCCTTTCAGCTTCTTTCTAGCTTGTTTTCAGCTTCTTGTTTCCAACTTTGGGGCTCACAATGAACGCTGATATCAGCGTGATGGTCAGTGTGCTTGGTGGCGCCACTGCATACGTTAATTGTGCTAGGTGAAACATTCCGCGTAAAACCTTGCACATGCGCATTAGCACCTCGTGCTGAGCGCAGGACACGTTTTTACGGTATATAGGCGGTATGCAATCGTGTTTATGTGCATGGCTACACTTTTGCCCAATAGTGATCTGTGTGCCACTCTGTGTCCTAAAACTCTGCTTTCGGATGTCCAAAAAAGAATGTTACAAACATTCTTGAAAGATAATATAAGCGCTTCTCGTAAGCTCACCCTGGTTCGGCTAAGCTTTCTTTGTGTGCGCCCTCGTTTTAAAAGCATGCCGCATTCTTATCCCGCGTGGTGGCGCTAGTGTACGTCGAGTGGTAAGCGCCTGCAAAAAGCATTATTTGTGCTCTCGCACCCAAAATCGCTGGAACCAACGCGATGAAATTAAGCGGCTTTCGCTGTCAGCAAACTTGAAATGCTGCGGTCTCAGTCGAACAACCTCATCGGTGCATCGCGTTGCCCAGAACGCATCATAGATGGCGCCGCAAACTTTCGGCGTGTCCATTAATTCACCGCCGCCATTGCTCGCAGTCCAAAAGCGACTTCAGGACACCCGCAAATTCGTGCAATGCTTTTTCAGTCACCTTTTAGGCATTTCATAGTTGATATTTTTCAGCGTGGAATAAATTTGGAAGCGAGATAAGAGGCGAACAAGGCTTTATTCGGAGGGTTTTTCCAGGCGATTCGAACAGCGCCTGGCCAATTTTTAATTACAAGGCCAGAGCCAAAGTAGCCGTTGCGTGTGGCGTACCAGACCGGTCCAAATTATTTCTAAGCCCCACATTTCATGGGCAAAGCCACGCTTTTCGGAATTTATTATGCTCGAATCGAGACCAATCCCAAACGTCCTTCCCGCGTGTTTTTTTCCCTCGACGCTCCTCGGGGGTTTCTCGGACTTGGATCATAAAGTCGGCCTCACGCTTTTACTTCGTAACTCTTCACCTTGAACTCGAGCACAACAAAACGACACATTTGCGATGATTGCAGTTACCATTGGAATAGGTGTTGCCACCTTTGAAGAAGCCGTATAGCTTCGCGTATAACGAAATTAAAAGTGTAACACTGGACATAGCCTCTTATCCTTGACAGAACCAACTTTCTTTCCAACTTGTTGATGTAACATCACGCAATGGTTCAATGATACGGACGATGATAAATGTGGCTTGCAAACAGTTGCTGGACGTAATGTTCAGCATCCTCCGAAATGCATTTACAAAATACTTGCTGTATTTCTGACAAAAGTTTATCTGGGGTAATCCATGAATGGATGGTCATCGTTAACTTTAGATGAAAGTTGTGTAGAAATTCGACGATGGTACAAAAATGAATGGTTTATTACTATAATTTCGTATTGATATTTTTGATATGTAGCCTACTATTGATTATTATTATTATTATTGTTATATATATATTGGTAGTTACATCTCATGAATCAATGCTTAGTGCCGTTTATGAAATTTTGGAAATTGGACAGCATTGCTTAAATCCCTTTAATTAAAGTAGTAATATTTCACTTTTATTATCCCCGCTAGGAAGATCAAACGATCGTTTCGAAAGATACGATCATAATACATGTACATTATAAATGTATACGCTTTGATCTTTTCCGATTTATATCGCAATGATATAACTACTCATAAAAATCACGTTGAAATTATATTGACTTGTAGGCCTATATACTGTATGTATATACCAGCATACCTGATTTTTACCGCAAGTCCGCTACTCAGACATATGCAGTGCCATCTCTGGGTAGATAATTTAAATTAAAAAATAGCTGTAAAACTGCATGCAAAACAATTAAAACTGCAAAAAAAATCGCGCTGATTTTCACATTTTCAATTTCAGTCTATAGGTTGATTTCGCTATTCGAGACGAGAAAAATTATCTATGGGCTTATTTAAACGTTTTAATCAACCTTCTAACTCGCATCTGGTGTCCCATATC
>JAQGAO010007573.1:0-11175 GCA_034697705.1 Ommatoiulus sabulosus
ATCTTCATAAGGGAGCCGACACAATCTTGTTAGCCGCCTTGTGGCCAACCGTTGTACACTTTCTAGTCGTAGGCTAGCTGTCCCTCTGTAGCCATGGGTTCCAGGCAGAGCTAGCAAACTCCAAACCAGGACGAACCATTGTATCAAGAGGCCAGGTATCAAAGGTCATGTCGGCATACCACCAAGATTGAAGAACCTCATCCAAAAGGAGTAATTGTTGGAGTATAAGAGGATCGAAGCTGTCTAAAAGGACGTTCAGGTACATGAATTAACACAGATTGTATCCAAAAAACATTAGACCACTGATGCCTAAGTATCAGAAGAATGGGAGTACACACCTCAACTGTTCATCAGGAAATGCATAAGGGCAATATTTACGGTTGCGTTTCTATTACCAAATCCTTGATCACCAGTGTCAATGTCAAAAGTCGGTTTAAATGGTGTCAGAAGCTTAAATCTTGGACTTCAGACAAAGTGAAATGTGTGCGGTTCTTCAACCTTTGTCCTTATAAGAGGCTTACCACCTGTACTGTCTTCAGAGACTTGCCACCCGTACTCTTTAGCGCCCTCAGTAAAGCAGAGAAATGGATCAGTTCTGCAAAGAGGAACGGCTTAAAATCCCCGTGGCGACTGACAAGGACTTATATCGGCTCCTCCCAAAAAAGATTTGGTGCTGTCTTGGTCGCCAAAAGAGGCCTATACACCGTACTTATAACATATCTTGTCAAAAACAAGGTGTTGCCATTTCATTGTCCAACCACTGTAAATGTACATGTACATGCAATGTCCCTAAATGACACTGGCCATTTTTAAAAGCAGCAAATTGCGACGACTTGCCAAGTTCTTCAATGATGCAATTAAGAATTAGCGGAATGCGAGTCAATAACATTACATATGGTCGAGAAAATGAATGTCAACCGCAGTACGATTAAATTTATTGAGCGTTAATGATCACCAAACGTGAAAACTGGGTTCTAACTCGAGCTAACTATAGGCGAACGCAAGGTTTACGAGAACCAGAGTTACGACGTACGTGTGGCGGCTCCGTTGTCGCTTCTGCAGCCCATTAAATTCTACAGCGATGAAATCCAGCACCATGGCACAACAACGCTCACCGTCTAATGAAACTTACTAATGATTGCCACCCGCGGATATTTGACTCTACACGTTCCAATGACGCATTTCGCCCCAAACTGTTATTTCTACTTTGAATTTCAAATTTCAGCTTAGATGGCTGGAAACGGAAGCTGGAGAGCCTTTTGTTGAGATTAAAGCGAGCGCGACAAAGATTCTGCCTCGCGAAACAGCCACCCATAAAGCTGATAGGCACCTACGTCATCCGAGCGCCAAGCCAACGCCGAGCTAGTGACCCGATCGAGCTTTTGGCAGGGAAAAAGACAAAAGGATATTGAAAGGGACTTTTGCGGAAAATTCGCGTTTAATAACAAATGTAAATATACGGGTGGAGTGACAGAGCGTTAACTTAATACCGTTCGAGAATCCATTACCATATATACAGTAGTGGTCTGATCAAGCTTTAAGTTCTTGAGTCGGGATGTGTCCTGTACGTCACACTTGTACACACTTAAAGGGCACCAACTAGGCCCACACATTCACTGATAATTTACTGTATATAAATAAGATTGCTTTCATGAACAGTGCAGCTCTCCGCAGACTATACGCCATGACCCGCACAAGATGCACTCTGACCTGAAACGTGTTACATCTTGGCTTAAAAAGTTCGAAATTGTGTTTGCGGCAATGTTATCCAACGAAGGAATCACTAATTGTTTGGTTATAAAGCTACGCTCACATTGGAGGAAACATGAGGAACTTCGTCCTAATTATTGACACATTTTCCTGAAAGTTTTTAAATCAGTTCCTGTTACCAGTAACATAACTTTGTGTAAGCCTAATTTAACTAAGTTTATAATTCCAGAAACAAGCAGCAATAATTTGATGTTTTAGACAAAACTTACTGTGTTTTAAGCGCAGATTCATAACCTGCAAAAAATGGAAGTCCCCATTTAACAATTCAATTCGGACCCCAGGCCCCCTCACAAGGGAGCCGGGGGATGGCCCTTAATTCTTGCATAATTTAAAAGGCAATTAAGTCGATAATAAATATTCATCTTTTATTCTGATAACTTTTCCAAATTACTGTTTATTTTAAAAGATATTGTCAGATCACAATAAATGAAACACCCTGTATATACATGTATAGGCTACATGTATAAGCCTTGTAATGAAGTTGAAATTAAACCTTTCTTAAAACGAATAGGCGATGTATGAGAGCGATTCTTTATGAAATTCATTAGGAGGTTATCTCTCGAAAGCTTCCTCGCAATCACGATTCCTTGATATATTGTTATTGGATAATGGATGATACCCTAAAGCTCGGGAGAGCACAAACAAAGACAGAGTTGTGCAGTATGAATAATTTACGCCCGGATCATTCATCCAAAGACTTAATTAAAACGCTTAACTTAATTACAGCTAACTTAATTGTGTTTTGAAACTAATATTTCTCAAACAACCCCAGTCCCAGCTCATTGTGCTTTCTCGGCAATCTTCGCCAAAATGATAAGAAATGAGTTAATGCAATTCACTGATTTACGTTGGTATATCAATGAGCAGCACGCGCGGAAGGCACTGTACCCAATACGGGGTAATTACTCAGCTCGCATTTTCTCTTAAGAAATTTGCCAATCCGGGATAATTGACAAATGGATTCTGGCAGCTTTGGGAAATCCATGGAATGCATGCTGTAGTTCGTTTTGGAAACGCATTTATGGCTAAATATGGGATGTATTCCAGTTGGGTACGTCACTCAAAATGCTTTCTTTAGAAATCTCCCGATTGTCAAGCACTGCAAATTAGCACTGGGTGAACAATGTTTCGTATTGATGTTATTAACGCCAGTTTAATTTATTGTTCCAAAATGTGCATAGAGTTAAAAAAATTATTCGGAACTTAATTATAAATATATAGGCCTACTGTATTCTTAACGGACGCGCTAGATGAGCAAACTATAAGGTTGCTCAATCTTACTTGAATATAAACTGGTTTACCGAAAACAAAATTATTGAAAATTCTATCTATTGTATTATCAACCCATTAAATTGCAAAGCGAGAAATGTCTCGTTCAATGCAATTCAATTCAACTCAGTACCCTACAGTCAGCAAATAAATGCAATATGGTAGAGGGGGTCTCGCCCCCCCCCCACCGTGAGTTACTGGATATAGAGAACGAAAGTGCATTCTATTGACGACTGGGTAAATCGGAAATGAACTCAAATCAAATTAATGAAAATACATGGTGGTTTCTCGATGGCGTTATGATGCACTTCTTGACAAGTGCCACAGTTAAAATACGGATGATAGAGGCTCAATTTTTAATAAAGAGCGCAATAAATATAACCACGGTATTAAGAATAGAGCTGACAACATATGAATCCAAGTCAACCTGACCTGAAACAGAATGAGGCATAATTCGATACTTCTCAAATTACATCTACAGTATATGTGGTAACATCTGAGGCAATATGATTATAAAGTTTTGAATAAAAAAGTTGTATGTGAGGATACCAGAAGACATCGCACGTGTGCTGAAATAGAAATTCTCAATTTCTACGATTCTAAAAATGTAACCGCTAAGATAGGGAAAAATTCCAATTAGAAAGTTGCAGTGTCGTAAAATTAGTTTAATGCTTGCATTTGCCGTTGAATTTTGCGCTTTCAAATTGTCAGCAATCATGCATTGCACAAATGTTCGGTAGGAAAGCTCTCCGTACTTTTCTCGGGAGCTGTGCCAATTCACAGCTTACCCCCAACAGAATAAGGGTCATTTAAGTCGTACATTTACAAACAAAGGAAACAGCTGAAGTTTTGCAACGATATGCAACACGAAACATGTACGGTATATGTATGTGTATCTTCAAACAGACATTTCACGCAGACAGTTCAATCCGGGATGTGTTAAAAGTGCCTGCCACCTGCTATAAAACAACTGTTTTTACTGTTCAGTTCATTGTTGGTTGTGAAATCCCGATACATAACGGTGAACTTTCCTGTCATTCATTTACACAATGAATGGTTGCATACAGTTTATGCATGATACTTAAAATGTAGAATGGAAATTATGTCGCAAATGCACACATTTTACGATTTTCTAATTTAATTTTGTGATTTCTGGAATCCTTCAGCAAGAATAAAAGTGTCCACTCACAATTCCCAATCAAATCGTGCATGATTGATGTAAAAAAAGGTTTTACTCAATATCCGGTTGCCTTGAAATTCTATTCAAGTGTAATAACCCACCAGGAAGTGATGTTCTCTTCTTCCAGAACTTCCAAAATCACCACGATTTATTGCACGCAAACTGAGCAAATACACATCATTGATACCTGTATATCGGCTGCTGATCTCATTCAGTATTTCAGACACGTCGCCTACACCACCATTCACCAAAAGTAACTTTCCAAAGCCATCAGATATTGTGCAAAGAGTCCCGTGTTATTTCACGTGGCCCGATTAGCAGGGATAGCAACCTAAGTTTGTACAATATGCCCACCCTTAAGTTGGTCCCACGGGGTTTTTTACGACTCGAAAGTCGCAAAAAGCAGCCTGATTTAATTCCACAAGATAGACGCCAGCAATCACCATTTTATGACGCCATAACTTCCCAACAAAGAAATATAACAGGAAATGTGAAATCATATTGGATATTATCGAAATTGCGTGACCTTGTCCTTGGCATAGTGTGTAGATCATTTGCCATGGTAAATGATAAATACCAATATGGACAAAAATGCATTTAGTAAAATGTTTCGCATGAAATAGCTTGGCTACTTACTGCGTGTAAGAACCACGAAGTTTAGCCTTGCGGTAAATAGCGATTTCGAGCCTATAAAACTGCCCTGTTTTCATGGTAAATACTTCCGAATGCTTCATTTACCAATTCCCGGAAAATAAATCCTCGATTTAACAAACAAATTGGGCCGTCAACAAAAATTGCTTAATCAACATGATGAACACATTTACTCGAGAAACAACAAAATCCTCGCAAGAATCTTTGTGAATCGCACATTGGCAGTCGTTAGTCACGTGTGCAAAAGGAAATTAGCAAGTTCAAAAAACCAGCGATTAAAACCTTAAGTAAATTTTATCCATTTAGCTTTCACGAATAGCCTACGCTTTGCTAGTCTGAGTACTCCTATAGTGTGTAGTCGTTAACAACCATTTGATCACGCTAAATGAAGTATGGCAGTATGCAGCAAGCAATTTAAATTAGTTTCTACCCTCATAATTAGCGTCATGAGTAGTATACGAAATAAATGGCTTGGAACCCCTCCACAGAGTCCCGACTCGAACACAATCGAAAACTTATGAAAAAAAAATGTGGATATAAATATTAGAAAAAAGAAAATTAGTCCAAAGAAAGCCAGAAGACTATTGTTAGAAAAATGGGCGAATTTGCGGCATAATGTATGATGTAGGTCAAATGTAATTTTGCCAATACTTTTTTGGTTTGGTATTTTCGTTTTTTGACGTTTATTTAAATACTGTTGACCAAAACACTTTCAAATTTTCAGAGATGTTTCCATACTAATCATAAAAATCGGGTACTGCCAATACTTTTTTGATCCACTGTATATCATTCTGAATTTCTTTCGAATGTTGAAATTAAAAAATGTAACCACATTATACGTGTATACTGTACATAAAGCATACTTTTAATTTTGAACTTGTTTGATTCGAAATAAAAATATTTCAGAGAAAACTAGTTTTAGTATGAAAAAGTATATAAGCTAATGTGTTGGATCACTAAACAATGGACTGAACAACAATGCATATAACAATAACACAAGATTAAGTATTTGCTGTACACATACATGAACATAATGATATCTGGTGATGCATTTCTACTGGATTTGGGAATTGTACACAAGGACTACCCTATCTAAAGTACATGTACATGTAAAATAAGTCGGGAGAGGTAATTAAAGCAGGACTTTATTATTGCCTACCATAGGTGCATTAGCAAGCGTACAATTCCATTATGGTCCATCAACTATACACATTGCATTTAAATAATGGTCAAAGTGCCTTTTAAGGTACCAATACCTATTTAGTAGAGCACTTTAAAGCTTGATCCTGCGCATAAATTCAAGTAAATCATAAATAATCTAACCTACAAATACCCAGCGCAAACACAGATTTATTTTAACTGGATAATCCTAGATGTTGCTAATTGAACTTTGCCTAGGCCCGTGAGTTGATTTGGCATTAGGGGGTTTTAAGCCAACTGGACAATTATGATTCAAAGTATAGCTCAGCGAAACAAATCCACACCTCCGATCAAAGCCGGGGAAACGAGCGAGGTTTTAATTAAGATAAAGTGACAATTTCACGTTCCTCCAACTATGAGCCTCATAAATTCATTAAGAGCTCGCCGGTTGATTAAATATGCGAGCATCGATTCAATTAAATTATGCAAGATAGGGTTTCGTTATAGGGCTCGCCTATTTTCTATGGCAGAAGCGTCATGGGCGATTGTCGTAAAGTTGAAAAGGGGGATTTACATCAATTGCTTTTACATCCTGGGAAAAATGACGATAAAACTTGGTGTTGCTTACCTCTAGCGGTAAATAGACTAAATGAAAGGCGTGATTGCGGAGCATAGTTCGGAAGATGTAGAGGGCGTCGGTGTGCTCGTTAGAGATGATGTAACTGATGAACGTGATGCAAGACTCCCAGTCGCTAAGTGTCATTCGAATCTGAAACAATCGGCGAAGAGTGAGAAAATATGACAGAAAACAGACAATGTAATTCATCGATTTGTAAAGAGCTTATAGTGACATGTGAGGATCGCAGAAAATATATAGCACGTGACGTTAATGGAATACAAATTCTGGGTTCGTGCGATCCTAAAAATGCAACCGTTAAATATAGGATAAAACCCAATTATTAAGTTGTAGAGCGTCGTACAATTAGTGAAAGCTGAACATTTGCGACATTTAATTATCAATAGCTAAGTTACAGTTTCCGTGAATGGGCAGCAAACATGCATTGCACAAATGCGTGGCAGAAAAGCTCGCCTTTTATTTTTCTAGGGAACTGTGCCAATTCACAGTATACCACTGTACATGTAGCATCAAGACGTTACAAAAATGAATATACACTGTATGTAACGTGTAACTAATAGATGAATGTAGAAATGCCAGAAAACTAATTACGAACAAATATTAATTCACAGTTCTTTTTATTGTATGTTTATGAAATCATATACAGAAATCTGAGAAATAATTACACGTTTTTCTACCATGCATCCGTGCTATGCATGGTTGCAAACATTCTGGATACAAAAAAAAAACGTCAACTTATAAGTTTGTGATTCAGAATGGTACATGCCACAAATAAACACATTACATTAATCATACGCCCCTCTACAACTTAACAATTGAATTTTTGCCCTATCTTTAATGGTTAAAATGTTAGAATCGCAGGAACCGGGAATTCGTAGTAATTCAACGTCACGTGCTAGGTGTTTTCTGAAATCCTCACATGTCAATTCCTATTCAACAGGGTGATCTTTCTTTACTCAGCTGTCACCATATAATTTAATTTCAGAGGTACTAAATTGTGCCTAATCCTGTATAATCTGCATCTAAAATCTGCCCCACCTCGATCGGTCCAAATATTCGTATACAGATTAAGAATCCCTTCGGACAAGAAGTTTGTAGAATTTCGGAGTATTTATTCATACAGTACATTTACATAATGAGAATTCAGTAAATGGACCCGCTTTATACTCATATTCAGGAGGCACAATTTGAAACATTATTTTTAAAAATTTTGCGCATGAAATTAAGTTTCTGTACTTGGAGCATTTCGGATATCGGATGCTCAACCTGCATAAATATTTGGGAGTTACTTTTTGCGAGTGATGCAACAATTTTGCTACAATAACCGCATCCACCGCTCTACGTAGGTGTCGCCACTAGCGATTCTAAACATTGAGCGCACCACATGCATGTGTTTCGACTTTCCACAACAAACAAGCCCAAATTATAGTGTCATTTTACCAACATATTTGCCATTAACGCGTGCCTTTGAGAATTTCAGTTCGCTTCGGGTAGGCTTCTACACGCAAATCATCCGCCATGCAGGTGGAGGGTCAAACTGCGGTGGATATGCGGATTGCCCCGCTCATGTATGAGCGTGTCAAAGATTATTCCTTCTGAACAATTTCATTATCCATCCGCCCTATAGCAAAGGAGGAGCATTCGTGCAACGTCTTTGGCAAATTCTTTCTAGATTCATGAAGCGATAGACGCGCCGCGCCGTTTTCCCAATTCCCAAGCAAAGTGAAATGATTCCGATAATAATCGCGCGAAGGATGCAATTATCCTGACAACAAACAATGCAAATTTTATTGCGGATGCATTCTCTGGAGAGGGCGTCTATTTGCCTAAGTTCTCCGAGCTGATTCTGCCCGGATAACTGGAGAAAGGCGTGGGCGCGTCGCGTGGGACCTATCTCCCGATCAACCGGCAATATTTTCCCCAAATCCGAACGAGGGAATTCCCTTTATTGAATGAAATGTGCGTAACGTTCTGGATGGAACAACGTGGCGACGAACGGGGTGTTAATATCCAGCCATTCATCTCGGAATTAATGGAGCCACGCATGCATGGAGTCGAAAAACGTACGACTCGGGTGTTCCTCGTTATTTAACTTATTTTTCGTCCAAATTAATCGCACGGAACAACCGAAGAGATTAAACGGGGAGATATAGGTGCCGCAGAAAGCAGGCTTTGTCGCGCGTTATTACCCTAATTTATGCAGAGTCATGCGAGCCATGCATTCTGCGGTAAGCTCCTACGAGCATGCATGAATGTGCCCTAGGTTAGTTCCTTGTTCATTCGGTCTACTTTTTCTTTAAATTTCAAATTTAATGTCATTTTTCGCTGAAAAATGAACCGATGATCGATTGTTTTTACTGCTGGCATTGCTCGTGCGAAAGATTAAGCCTTCCACATTAACCTTTTTCCACAAAAAAGACTCCCTATACATTGTGTGTTATTCTCACCAAGATGCTCCTCCGCAAAAAGTTAAAGAGTTGCTGCTCCATTTCATTTTCCGATTATTTTGAATTTCCTTCTTGATCATACCTCGACATTAAACAACAGAATCAGTGGTTATTTCTTTTATGGGATACCATGTGGTTATGCATTTTCCAGAATTGCTTTGCGCAGCTGCGTGCACGCGCAACTTGATAGTACATGATATGGCAAATGTTAATTTTTTGAGAAAATTACATCTTACAAACTCTTAACAACAAGTTCAGAAAACATCCCTTCTCACTCTCACTTTTTTTTTCACTCAAAAGAGAAAAGATTTACTATATGGTGCGTTACTCTCACCAAGATGCTGCTCCGCAATAAGTTAAAGAGTTGCTGCTCCATTTCATTTTCCTATTTTTTTTGAATTTCCTTCTTGAAAATACCTCGAAATTAAATAACAGAATTGATATATTTCTTTTATGTGACGCCATTTAGTTATGTATTTTCCAAAATTGCTTCGCGCAGCTGCGTACATACCACTTTAGAAAGTTTATTTTTCGAGAAAATTACATTTTACAAGCTCTTAACAACAAGATAAGGAACTTCACTTTTCACTCTAAAATACAAAGTCTGCATCTTATTTCTTTCATATTATAAAGAGAAGACATTTAAAGCGTGAAAGGTAGAGGTCTTCGTCTTTTAAAGAGTTTTTCGTTTTGAAAGAGAAATAACAGGTTGTTTCATGAAATCGCCATATTTTGATGAAATATATTTGATAGAATTACATCCCATATAATTGAAGAAAGAAAATTACCATAAAAGAAAAAAGACATGATCTTCTACAGGGTACAACACACAAATAAAATATAAAAAATGAGAGAGAAAAAGAAAGGGGGAAAAATAGTTTTCAAAAATAGTCACTATCATAAAATGATCTGACAAAATGGCTTCCATGAGAAACAAGCATCGCTAGCAATACTTAGCAATGAAATATTTTAACTAATAAGTTATCAAAGTTACTGAATTCTGTGCCCAATTTATCGCCTGTAAGAATATATTACAAGGGGAGTTTTTTCCACATGATAAACCGAGGACAAATAATTTTAATATGCTTATATGCCCGCCCATTTTTACAAAAACTAAAGAATATACGATGCAGACTATATTTAAAATTTAAACAAGTATAAAGATGTCAAATTTTCCTGAGACTCCTATTCCACCATTTCTGATCAAATAAATGTTCGGAGTACACATGTACGGGAAGGAAATCACGGCTAATCCGGAAGCTGTCAGTCGCCATGTTGCGACACCAATTCCTCTTTCAATCCGTGCTTTAATCAAGACTAAGCATCCTGGCCTAATGACAACGTACATAAGCGAGTTGTTCGCTTACATACCATGGCCTCGACAACGGCAATTAATCATACGATTGCCCAGGTCGCCAGCGCCGCAACTGCGTTCCCTGTCAGTGCTGCTGAGGTCTTCCGATTGAAATGTTGATACAGTTCGAACAGTCTGCAGCAGGCTTTCAAGGCCCCTAAATAACAGGCTCTTCGCACTGCGGTTAGAGACTGGGGGCTAAGTTAAAATTAATTTCCCCATGGCATTGGTAATTACTCTGATATTTAATCAGCGTGACAATGCCGAGTGCAATTAATATCTAAACTGGTGCGCGGAACGTTTTAATACGCGTGCTTTATGAGTACATCGAGCAGAATAATAAATTCATGGGAGAGCATGCAGCCACCTCAAGAAGGTGCGAGCGAGGAAGAAGCCAGTATCAATCAAGCGCAACTGTTCTCATTAATTAGTAAAGATCCAGCATAATGATAATTTCGGCAATGCATTCGCTTAGAGCTCGTCTGCATGACTCGTTAATGAATGGCGCACCAAGGAATTATACCGGAATCAATCTCAATGAAGGTGGTGTAAGAACAATCGGACAAGAAGGTTGTCTTAATTCTGCGATGGGTTGCTGGCAACTTTTGGACTGATAAGCCATGCCTAATTCAAACCAAGCACATGTTGGCATCCAAGGGTTTAGTTGATGCACCTCAGAGAATTTCTCGGATGCATTTCAGCGAAGGACAGAGAATTTGAACCATGT
>JAQGAO010007574.1:0-11174 GCA_034697705.1 Ommatoiulus sabulosus
ACAAAATAGGCAAGAGCTCTAATTTCGTTCTTGGTTCTGGTTCAAAAGCACGGCATTCTGGGATTTTCTACTTGAAAAAAATGACGGATACTATGGGTTATGAATCTGCACTCATACATTGCTTTACTACATGCCTTAGTGGAACAAGCCATTGTGAACCCCTCTGCGACATGAGACTAAGACAGTGCCATCTTGAAAACGTTTCAAGATGGCACCTGTGACCGTCTTAGTCTCAGGTGAATAGGTCATAAACCCAATACTGAGATCCCATGATACGAATAACACTTACGTGCAAATAATGTTTTCCTTAACGAATAGAAGATATGCATCCAGTTTTATCAGCAGGCTCAAAAATCGTTAGGTTGTCAGTTTTTCCCTAAAGAAATAAGTAATGAAGGTTGCGAACTCTAGATGTCCATTGCACGAATCTCCATAAATTCACTGGTTTTAAATTTCAGGAACAACTAACTTGTCCTTCGTGCAAAGTGAAGAGGAAGGATGCTGTCCTTACCAAATGTTTCCACGTTTTCTGTTTCGATTGCTTGAAGACGCGCTACGAGACGAGGCAGCGGAAATGCCCCAAGTGTAACGCCGCCTTTGGAGCCAACGATTTCCACAGGCTGTACCTATCGTGAGCAAGATTTCTTAACCAGTATAAACTCGAAACATCTAGTTGCCAAAAGTCTCGAAAAGCACATTCCAGTAGCGGTTCGGAATAGATTCATGAGTGGTGAAACCACAAATATTTCTCGTTGTCCGGTGGCATTTTTGTGACAATTTCGTTTTCATCGCCTGACTCCTTGCTTCGGGGCGCTCATCTGTTGTTTTAGTCCATGACGGCCATTGTTTTTAAATATACAGCACCAATGTGGTAATTTAGCGCTTACAAATAAATTATAATCAACTTGTCCATGCTTGTTGTCGTTTTTATAACGTGCTAAACTTCAGAAAACTAAAAGGGAATATATTTGATTAATGACCTAGAGCAAATCGCACGCTCATTAGTCACAAACTAAATGGAAATTTTGGATGCATGGCGTATTTAACCTGGTCATGTGATACGCTTTTCCACCGTGCCAGCTATAAGCTTAAAGCAGTTAAAGCGGTTTTCCAATGCACGTGTTTAAAATTGCTCATTTTTTCAGATTAGGTTGCTAGCTGCAATTAGCATGTCACGTCCTGTTTTTTAAGAACATAGTCAATCCAATAGCTCACATATTTCTCATTCAGAATAAATTTATTACGATGGCTGCATCTCTAATACTTCATGCAAACAATGCTATGAACATTTAAGGATACACCAATCACTGATAAATTCACGAGCACACGTTTTGCCGTCCACATCAAAAAGTCAATTGAAACGCGAACTCTTTACAGACATTTTTAAACTTAATTCCTACGCGCTTTGTTCCAATGCATTAAGTGAACACCCCATTGCTGGTGGCGGATGCCGGAGCGCACGCACAAAATGGAGGATGGATTCTGGGGGGAAGGGGAGGCTTTTTGTTGATACCATCACTGAGCATTTCATCATCAACCTCAGGAAATATCTGTAGCAAATGTGTCAATAATGTATAGGTTAAAAATAAATAGTTAAGATAGTTTGGAACATGCTACTGATTCAACAATTGAATAGGATTTCAAGAATTAGTTTCTCCAAGGAGTAAGATTTTTCCTGATTATAGTTGCGGTTAGTTTTTCAATAACAAAATATAGAAAAGTCTCAAAAAGTTGAACATTATGGCACTGATTGAACTGTCTTTTGATAAATTATACGCGTTTAACCATCACATGGTTAGTAGTGATGAAATGCTCAGTAGACGAAACATTGGTACCTCTTAAAAACTGTTCATGGTGGCAGCGAGACTAGGGAGTTCAGTACTACTACCACCTAAGGGCACTACTCATTCCCTCTAGTCCTTTTCTAAGGGGATTGTTAGGACGCGGAAGAATCGAAGACTAAGCTCTAAATGACGGACTAAAAAGGAGCGCCTTGAGATACTTTCACAACCTTACCAAACTACGGCAATCAAAAGATCCAGACCCGCGATGGCATAAATTTCCAATGTTTCATTGAAAGCTTAAACATTCAGAAGTTGGCTTCTCCTACTCAGAATAAATTGTCAAAAGAGCTTTTTTTAAATTCATTATTCAAAAGATATATATAACGAATTTAGATCCTTACCCGATTTTGACAAATCTGCATTTTTGATGAACAGATTTTCTAATCCATCCAAATTGATTTTAAGATGTCAGTTGATGGAACTAGTGAAAAATTTAATATTTCCCAATTCGTATACATTTATTTAAGAAAAGATAAACGCGGTAATCCATTTCACGGAGTTTCAACGCCGCTTAAATAAATGGCAGAATCGAAATTGTTTTAAAGTATCAGTAAGTTCAGAGCCTAAAGGTAACACGAAACCAACCGCAGAAATTTATACCATTCCAGGTATTGTCCGCGACTGCCTTACATGGCTCCACGAGAGGCATTACCTAAAATATTTGGGCAAACGAGCAGAAGCATTCTCGGAGGTGGACACCCACAACGGAGGAGTCGGGAGCGGCGGGCATGCAAGCCATCACTTAGAAGGGCAAATGGGGGCTGCTTCAAAATGTGCTAAAAGGGTGGATTTCGTGGGTTTCAGAGGTAGAAGATAAGGCGCGCAACGGAAAATTAGCAATCTCACGATTGGGTTATTTACACAATTTCTTTGGCAAAAAAGGTGCAAATAAATGAAAAAACTCTAAAAACGACCAGATTAATTGGCTCAACATCAGAGTCATGCGGGTTAGTCTTTCCACAGCTGCGCATATAGATTAACGAGTGTTTATAAGGAATCTAAAGCCATTTTAACAAAATTCCGTGAAACAAAATACTTCCCATCATTTCGAAAAAATAATTTGATATACACTAAGCTAGGGGATTTTTCTACCAAAGTTTGTATTAAACGATTTTCCGTAAAGAGGGGAAAAAACTGCATACTGTATGACGAAATTAAGTAAAGTAGCCGTGGAATAAGACACCAGACTTCCAGCGGGTCGTAAAACCTATAACAGCAAAGGTCTGAGAAAGACTACGTAAATATCAGAAAAATCTGCGAAAAATATATTCGCTTTTCTCACGTTTTTTAAAAACGGAAAAATATCGAACATAAAAGATGGGCGGAACTACTCAGTTTACTTTTTATAGAAATAAAAATTTCTTGAACTGGTGTAGAGAAAATTAAGCGTGTAACACCTTTGCAATTATTAGCCTTACCACATTCCTCGACTTCCAGAGCAGGTTGAAAGAAAGAAAAAGTGCAGCGGCAGTAGCGGACGAAAGATATACATAGTGGACCACGTTATTTTGTACGCAATGAAATACACCTGAATGTGCCCATCAAATTTTCCTACACTTGGGGGCCTAGAAATCTCTGTACACGCTCGAATCGAAACGAATCGATTCGTCGAAAACCTCAAAAACTACTAGTTATAACATTGTTAGTATTATGAACATTATCATCGTAGTTTACAATTTTTTACAACATTACTCGTACGACATTTCTCGGCAAAAAATAGGGACGATTATAATTTAATACCTTGGAATCGTGCAGCGACGCGCCTCTTCGTGCCGCCGCTCTTCAATGCTTCGCATCCCCTCGCTCATTTTTCAGCAGTGAGCCTCAACCCGCCGTCGAGTCGCGATTCGATTAAGGAACACGCGGGGAAAAGGGTGGGTTTAAATGCCTTCTCTCGTCAATCCGAGGGAAATGTATATGGGAGGGAGGCCGGCAATTCCAATTATGGAATCAAATTAAGTTTCCTTCAGGCTTTTAAAGGAAAAAGTGGGTTAATTGAGCTGCACGAGTACACGAACAAAGGGGGCTGAATAGGAATTAGGGGAAAAGAAACGAGGGTTTTCGGTCATCTCAACGTCATTAGAACGGTTAAAAAATCGTCGCATATGGTAGTTAAAGTCAAAAGACTAGACATTTTAAAACTGAAACTGAATAAGAAAATTACTTTGGAATTCATTGTGTGATAAGAAAAGCTTATTCAAAACCAACATTGGAATCAACCATGGCACAAAAGGAATCTTAATATATCGATGATTGCTGCGGGTGAAATCGAGCCACTTTTAAAGGATAAAATAAGGTGCGGTGAAAGGGAATTTGTTGTGGTTGGGGTCTAGGCGGGAGAGGCAGCAGCAGCGGCGGCGGCGGCAATTGGATAATGCGGTGCGCACGTTCATTCCTCGCCTTTTGTGCCTTTCACTTGGCCAACCCGTCGTTGCTGAAAGAAAAGAAAGGCATTCTTAAAAATGGCCAATCAAGAAACAGTCCTTCAGGGATTACAAATTTATGATCATTTATGAAAAGGAATACCACGCTGATTAAGGACCAGGCTTTGCATCCACATTTTTTTAATGTCAGACCCAGAGTTTATCACCGAACCAGCCATTTAACTACTTGCCTTTTGGTCAAACTTTCAGGACATGTCAATTTTTTTGATTTTTTAATATTTTTAATAATGGTAGGCGTGTTTTTTCAATTCAATTCAACTCAGTACCCTACAGTCAGCAACTAAATGCCATATGGTAGGGGGGTCGAGCCCATTTTCAGGAGAAAGCTTCGTCAGTTGCGATCGACTTAGACATCATTGTTAAAATTACTAGATGGTATATTAGCGCTGAGAAGCAAATAAATTATTGCCATCTTCGTGTTAGCAAAAGAGAGTTCCAATGCAATTTCACTCGCTGAATGTTTAAATCACCAGATGATGCTTTGTTGAAATTATCACATTTTCACCCCCTTAAGCAAAACAATCTTATTAGTCGACAAAATGTGCTCACTTTATCTAGCTCTTCTTTTGTTTTATCCTCCAACGCTCGTATATCTTCCATGGTGAGTCCATGCCATTGGTCCATCCAGCAGAACACTTGACGGTGAAAATTAGTGAATATCCTACGCTCACTCTAAGGAAACACAGGTGAAATTAAGTATCAAAAAATAAATCACCAAATTGGGCAACAGTTCGACACAATCGCTTACTTTTTGAATAAAGCTTTCAACTTTGCCTTGTAATCCAAACCATTTGAACTCCACTGTCACAAGCTTATAGCAAGTCATAACAGGACTTACAGAATTCTGCCCATTTTCAGAAATTTTCATTAGTGAACGAGGCGCTTAAAGAGGTAGAAATTGGCCCTAAAGAAAAGGGCTTAATTAGCTGCAGAACATTACCCGCCAACTCCCGGTCAGAGGTCCACGACCCGTTTTTTGTGACTTGAATTTTGTAGGATCTTCTGTTGGCTTGTAATCCTGAAAATAATCAGTTTGAAATTTTTCTGGGCAACCCGTAGCAAATAATTTAATTATGTACATGTATGTTAAATCGTTTGCAATGAAATACTCACGCCACTTTGGACTGGATCATTAGCAATGTCGATCATTACCACTTCACGATGTTTTAATTTTTCAGGTGGCAATAAATGTGCCTAAAATAGAGAACCAGCCAAAAATTAACATTAAAAATTTTCCACACACCGATCAAGACCAAATCATGACCTTTTATGGTCATTAAGACATGATTTAAGAGCATATTTACGTTTTCTTGAGTGCCCCTATCCGGTGCATGCATGGTTTCGATACATATCACAAAATTGTCTTTCATATAATCAGGATTCTAAAACAAAATTACAGAATGAAATCAGCATGAAAAGGTATCAACATTATCACAGAGGCAAACAAAATTTCATCGCTAGAAATATTTTCGTAGTTTCAAAGTACCGATGAACAAATCTGGAGTAAACTTCGATTACTAATTATTTCTCATCTCAAGTTTATAAATTTCAATAAGTAGTAGGGTAAAGAGAATTTAATAAATATCAACAATTATGTTTTTCGAAACTGAATAATTCAAATAATCAATGTACCCACAGTACATTCAATATTATAGAATAAAACCAATTGGGACAAAAAAAAGGTGACAAACTTGGTTTCATTTAACAAGTGAATACTTACTGAAATAACTTGGTGGAATCAACGCAGCAAACATAGAAATGACAGAAAAAAACCATCAGAATTTAGCAATATTACAAAAAAAACTTAACAAGCGCAGGACATATTTGATACCTGTTTTACAATAAGGATATGCATTCCAAGCTTCTTCATGGATTTCCAAGGAACCTTTGGGTGCCAGAAGTCTGATGAATGCTGGAACTTTACTGAAATCGAAATATTTTCAGAGAAAATCAGCCAAGCAAACACAAAAACTTGATTCAGTCAGTATAGCATTAACATTATAACGCACCTGGATAAATGATAGATTTTATACGTGTATTGGCCTTTGTTGTATCTTCCCCCTAACAGTGGAACATTTTCAAATGGTTTATTGTGCAGGACTTCAATGCCTTCCCCACCGCCGGTTTCATTCTTGCTGGCTTCAGCTACAGAGTACAACTGGGCCACCTGGTACTGAACGGGCAAAGGACAAGGATAGCGTAAATCTACATGGCAAAAGCTAAGCTACCAAAAACAGTAAATTTATGTCAGATTCGCTAATAAATTTCCCATTAATAAAACGGTTACGATAGTGATTTGAAGACACGCCATACAACAAGAAACGGAAAAAAAAATCAATACATGGCACAGTTTCAGAAACGCAGCAAGGTCATTAATTCGAAATAAAAGGACCAGAAAAACTGCTGGAACAAACCTAAATGGTTAGACAAAATGTTGAGGGTTTCCAAAGTTCACATGCGCACAGTAACGGATCACCCAATGCATTTCAATCAAGCTTTCATTGCAGATTTTTAGTGCTGTTCAAAATGTCAGCTGTTAATTGATATCTCATTTTAAATACAGGATGCGGCTGAACTCGGAACCCCTAGCCTGTCGAAAAAATGTTCTAAAACATCTATTCCAGGGATGATTTTCACAAAAAGTTACATGGTCTGTCTTCCCTATGCCAATATCCTCACGCAGGCAATTGTGTGAATTAACCTTTTTGCAAACTAATTGCAACATAAAACGGTAAAGAGTTGTAAAGACAGCACAGTGGAATTACAAAAACATCTTAAAAATTACAAAAAAAAACATGGATTATGGAAGACTAAAAGTGCAATGAGAAAAGGAATTATTTGCAGAGCAAATTCTGTTACGATATTGTTCAAAAGAGGCTAAGCTTGAAACAACCGTTGAAGTTTAAGGATCAATTAGAGTAATTTAAATGGATGTGGGAAAAAACACTTCCCCAAAATATATGCTAGCAAAGGAGGTACATGTACCAACTCATATTGGATACATTTAAACACGATCAATTTGCACAAGGCATAATATACTAGTTAAGTGTGAAAATGATGTATTATCGGCACATCACTTAAATATAACCTCAAAACGTACATAATTTACTAACTGACACACCGAACACCGATGATTTAAAATTGGCATCGCAACAACTTGTTTAGAAGGCCAGTTAAAGATAACCGCATCTTTCTCCGAATATACGTACCTACAGTTAAAGAGCTGACCTAAACTCTGTCTTAAAATGAATAAATCTAGGGCGTGAATGACCAAACAACATGTTAACAGTGTTCAGTGGACCTGATCACAAACATTCACATTATCAATTCTTATACATAGTTTTATACCGTTTTTTGGCAGGGAACCGCCGCATGGTCGCCATGGTGACATGCCTTACATCAATGCGGGGAGTCACATTGGTATTAATGGCTTACGAGCATAAACAGTGAATTATTTTCCATAAATCTGCATAGGTTGTTAAATACATTCGTAACAGGGACATTCAGAAGTTGGTTACCAAAATTAGAGCTGGTGAACATAAACGGAAATGCTATAAAGCTTAATTCTGAATTAAAACAGCTTCAATTCAATTATCACGTGTATAATTTCCTCCTCTACTATAGTTCAATACTTTCTACTATACAGAGAAAAAATACTACTGTACAAGGATTATTTATAAAAGAAATGACATCGAGATAACTATTTCATAACGAGCTTCAACGGATGCAGTATTAACACGTATTGTAAATGATGAAATTAGTTTTTTAGATGTGTCTAATTGCAAAATTGAGGACAGCCTTAGCAAGATTAAGGTCAGATATGAGAAATCTGGTGGCATTGAAGAGAAATCTGGTGGCATTGAAGATAAATCTGTAGAGTAACTTGAAAACGTGTACCTTGGAAACTGTCGCTGTTAATAAATTATGAGCAATTAACTAAACCCAAGCCATGAGGAATCAATTATTGAGTTTCACTCTATTATAGCTTCCACAACCAATGCGTGAAAAATGTCATTCTTCACGTATCTGGTCACAGAATCGATTAAACTCCAAGTTTCTACAGACAAATTATTTATTTGTCCCCAAATTGAGCTTTTTCAAGAGCACACGTGCATTGATCAAATGTGATCAACACTTGACCTCGATTTAAACTCACCTGAAATAGCCGCCTCTTAGAAAATTTAGTACATCCTCAAAATTCTCACCAACCTTGACCAGGGAACGAACCCCGCAAGTTAAAGTGTACAGGAAACGACAACAACTCCACAATAAATCAAAATAGCTTTGTTCAAAACTTTTTAGCATTTTATGTGGATTAAATAACTCCAAAAACAGTCCTACTAACTAATTTTGTTCATGGGAAAACCACCCTATTTATGACAATTTTTTGATGTCATGACAAAAAACACTGAATTTAGAGCAATAATTTCATAATCTCCAGGAAATGTTGATAAAAATGTTATAGTAAAATTCATAACTCTCGCAGAACAATGACTTTGCTGTCAATTTAATCTCCTCCAAATCTATTCGGTTTGATTACAAAAAGTATGAAACTTGACACAAATAGATATAACTGAAAATCGACACTACTGGGTATTGAGAAGCATAACAGTAATAAATAGTATAAATAGCAGATAAAAATAATAAGAATTCGTGTATCAATTTTGCAGAAGTCATTGATTTCGCATCGATCAGATTGTGAAAAATGATCTTGCAGAAGTCATTGATTTCGCATCGATCAGATTGTGAAACAGTTCTTGAAACAGACTTAAATTCCCTGACTGAAACACACAATGCTACCAGGTTACTACCGAACAAATAAGATTATGTGGCGACTGAAGAACAGTGCACATTGACACGAGTCTAACTTATCTTCCAGCAAGCAATCTGTGATTTATAAGCTATATCGACGAGTTGTTCAAGTTCATCGTTGAACTTATAAAAATGATTATCAATAAGAATTATGTGAGGCTTAGCAACATTCTACAATGACTAATCAAAAAAAGATAGCTTCTATCAGTTGCCATATATCGGCGTTTGTCATTACCATTGCATTATCTAACATGCCAAGATTGAACACATAAGATATCCACAAGTGCGGTTTCCAACAACGCTACAGTTTCTCAACCACCGTATTTCGTATCCAAGTTTAATTATGGTCTTTGTTCCACGTTTGCAAAAATCCGAGAATTTTAAAGCTAATTGGAACGATGGGATATTCGGTCAAAATGAAATATTCCGGTTGTTTAATTCGAAATGCTTGGAATGAATAAATTACGCGGGGTACAGATAGCCATTTCTTCATTAAGACTCATCACTCAAAACAAAACTAAGAAAGGGGTAAATGTGTGATTGGCCACATGTTGCGAGTAAAAGCTTAATTTATTTTGTAAAGATGCACAAATTATGTAAAACCTAGGTGGCGTCTACTCGGGAATAAGCTCCACAGGTTCAATGGTTTCAGAAATTTAAACCTCGTTTGGTTTTCCAATAAAACAGCGCTCAACCATATTGGGTAGGATAGTCTATGTACACAGCTGCCAAAGTCGTTGTGAACATAATCCCTAGTGGGGTAAAGCCAAATCCAAAGCCTTATAATGAGAAAGGCACCATTATTGTGACAAACTCAGCGTGCTGCAAATTCAAATATTTCTACCTAAAACCGGCCATACACGAGGAAAGTTATAACTGGAAATACGGCACGTTCAAAACGTTCGGTTTTTCAGAATACGAATTACGAGAAATGAAATGTTTTAATTTGTCAATTATAAAAACATAAATGAAGTTAATTACTTTCAGTTTGAAATTTTCCTTTTTAAAAGCCATGGTTAGTAAAATAGTCAAATATCCGCTTGACTTTTCGGACACGCCTAAAATTGCCAAGTTTCCAGTTATAACTTTCCTCGTGAATGACCGGCTTTAAAACCAAATATGCAGGAAAAACTTCCCACGAAAATATGTCCATGAAAAGGGGCCACTTAGAGCACATCCTATATAACGAGAGCGGTTTTCGGAACTCGTTGCATGACTCACGCCAACTTAAAAAGCCTTAAAAAAGTCGTAAATACAGTTGTAATAATGCTACCAAAATGTCATAAGATGATAAAACGTACGGCCTAAACCTCGCTGCAGCCAAGTGGTCGAAATCGGAGAACCATTACTACATACATACACTACTACAGTATGTAGTCGATCTTACTTTTGGGTATAAAATGAAGCGAGTTTCGTGTTTTCAGGCATCCAAATCTTCTTGCATGGGTATGAATAAACGTTATTCGATGCTCCTCTTTTTTTTTAACTTGAGTCTGTGTTGCGCTGTGACGAACGATCGAGGGGTCGCCGTAGGTCATCCGTTACAAGTTCCTCAGCTGAATGCTACTGAGATCACTGATCCACTTTTCGTTATAACGATGATTGATATATTTAATTACGCGGCTCGTGTGTCCTTAATTTCGATTCGGTTATTTCGACGCTATACGAACACCAGTTTAGGAACGTGATTCACCCTAAACATTTAACCTCTTCAATCGCTACTAGCGCGCCGATGCTGAAAACTATCCCATGATAGTTTTCGCTCCGAATTACGAACTCCGTTTTACGAACTCAATTTCCTCGTACAATTAACGCGGATTCTATTCACGATTTTCCTTCCAGGAAGGGTGAATTTCCCCCAAAATGTCTTGATCTCGAACGTATAATATATATGAATGGGAAGGTGCTGCAACTTTTACCGGGGAATTCCCCCGTGATAATTATCTTCCTTTTTTATTCATATACAGTATTGTCAAAGGTTGGGAGCACATTGAGACTTAAATTAAGAAATTTACTTACCGACCACTGGCGTCACCCAGCGGGCTAACAAGTGCTAATGCGTTTTCAATTAGCA
>JAQGAO010007575.1:0-11173 GCA_034697705.1 Ommatoiulus sabulosus
CCAACACTAACCATTGACTTGGGTCGGGAGGACATGAAGTTCAGGAAAAGTTCCCTGAGCTCCCTGATCTCCCCCCCCAAGAACAGCAGTATCACTTGCTGCCTTGCCAGAACGAGTAAGGAATGAATTAAATGAATACATCATCAAAAGTTACAAAAATCACGTAATCATTAGATATTACAAAAATGACTAACTACATCGTTAGATATTACAAAAATGACGTCATCACAAGAATTTAAAAACTGCGTCATCATTAGCATTTAACAAATGACGTAATCATCAGAATTTTGCAAATTTTACAAACGTCTTCATCATCAAAATTATACAAACGTCTTCATCATCAAAATTCTACAAATGTCTTCATCATCAGAATTCCACAAATGACGTCATCTTCAGAATTTTACAAATGACGTAGGCCTATTCATCAGAATTAATTTAACAAACGACATCGTCAGAAATTTCGTCAATATTAAAAAAAAACACGTTATCACTAGCCTTTAACAAATGACGTAATCATAAGAATTTTGAAAATGTCTTCATCATCAGAATTTTAAAAATGTCTTCTTCATCATCAGAAATTTACAAATGTCGCCATCATCAGAATTTGAAACAAGATGTCATCATCAGAATTTAACAAACGACATCGTCAGAATTTTACAAATGTTGATATCATCCAATTTAACAAATTATGTCATCATTAGAATGAAACGAAAACGTCATCATCAGAAATTAACAAATTACGTCATCATCAGAGTTTAACAATTGACGTCATTATCAAAATTGTAATGAATGGCGTCATCATTTCCTAAATAAAATGACATTTTTGAGACATTGAAACTCCCCAAGTTGCCCTTATGTCGGGGAAAGCCGAAGTTCTAATAATAATATTGTTACTACTCAATTATGGCATGCATGAACTAATTCTAATGGTAAAAAGTTGCAGCTCTTACGCCGTTGGAGCTGAAGCTGAAACGCTACGACCGCTCAATCACACTATTACACAAAACTTACCACAACATGTATACGGTTGCTGAATTGGGTTTAAGGACACAAAAGCGCCGGAAGTCATGGAGCGTCTACTCATTAATGGATACAGTACAGAAATCATTAAAGAATAAGTGCATGCACTAAAATACGCATCAATAGAAAACTATCTGCAAATAAAGTCTCCTCATCAGAAGACGGCTTCAGCTGCAACCATAAGAGCGATAACTAATTTCCCGCTAATAATTTATTTTCAATAAACCCCGGGTAAAACTATGCTGTGAAAAAGGATGTGATGACAGTTTTCTCACGTTAAAGCACTTAATGGGAGCTATAATGATAAGACTTAGTAAATTCCGTTATAAAAGGCACATTTCTATGCTAATAATCAATTTTGTTTCATTTGTTGCTTTTTATACTTGCAAAAGAATTCCCTCTGGTTGGACACTAACTAGAAACTATACATTAACTACATAGGCATCTTGCTATTTTGAAGAAAAAATTTTCTTCAAATATTTGGGCCACATCTTGTATAAAAAAACAACAAATAAAGCTACGCTAATATTAACTATTTCAAAGTATCTAATTAATAAAATTTCGACATCGCAAATGAATAAGTATTATGTCTATACGTATAACAAAACTTACGTTGATTGCTGTTAAACAAGCAGGCACTTGACAAATTGGAGATGCCTGCCTCTTGGCAGTAATTAAAATTGATGCCCTCCTCAATCAATTACAGGTCCATCCCACATTAAGTAGTAATAAATAACGTATTTACCTGAAATGGAAAAAGAGGAAATGCCAATTAATCAATTAGATAAAAAAAAAACATTGCGCGTACGCAGCTTACTTCGGGTCTAATTATGTCCCATGACGGTAGTAGATTTTTGCTATCTTGAAAAACTGCATTATCATTAAATTAATGTAGGTCCTCAGTCATGCACACAAAATGAGCACAACAACGTATCCACCTTGAGATAAAACCCAGTCTCCCAATGTTATTGTTTTTATTTTATTTCTTAATTTAAGCTATCTTTGATTTCTATATGGAATTGTTCAGGATGTTATTTCCTGAAGTTAAATTCAATTTGACAATATCGCGTTGCTGAAACTTTCAAATGTCAAAACATTGTGTATGTACAGTATATAATTGTACACGTATTTTATGCAAGCTTTGACTTTTAATTTGATTTTTTTTAACAGATTTCCAAACAAATTCGAATTCATAGAAGGCCAAAATTGCCTTCTATGAAGTTTTTCTATAAATTACAAAAATATTCTTATTCTTAATGAACACATTTTTTCCTCGGGTTCTCTGAAATAAGTAAGCTATGTTCCAACAAATACAGTAGTTAATTATACGTTATCTTTTCAATCTGTATCATAAAAATCAATTGGTTTATTCAAAAATTTAACCATCATAAAAATATTCTTATTCATAATGCACATCTTTTCCATCGGTTTCTCAGACATCAGTAAGTTTTGTTTTAACATATATAGTTAACTATAAGTTAATAAGTTATATTTTTAATCTGTAACGTAATAAGTACATTCGCAAAACAATCCATTTTGTATTTTGTTTTACAAAGATATTTACTTTATAGATAAACTAATTAAAAAAATATCACTCCACCCACGATAACAATTTTTTGTTGGAAATGCCAATTTTTCCCCAATAATCCTCGTGTTGCTAAACATCCATATACGTCTAATCTTTTTTAAGAAAGAAAAAAAACTATAGGTTTTCAAGTAACTCATTGTTCTTTGCAACAGATCATATTCTTCAACCAATCTATTTTTTGTCTAAAAAAGAAGATGAAAAAAGGCATGTCGAGGAAGTGTAAAAAAATCATAAAACAATGGTCAAATTTATTTCGGTATCAGAAGTTCGTAACTAACGGCATTCTGTTGCCACTAATATTTATGGTCGACAAATTGCGAGTCATAAATCCAAAAGACAAGAGCCATGCTTGGCACCATGATAGAAATACGCCGCAAAAAACAGTTACTAGCAAGCCAATTATTGATTTTCAACTTTTATCGCCCTCGTTGAAAACTATCCACATCAACGTTTATTGGTGGCATCGTGCTGTAACCGAGGACTTTAATTGCAAAAACAGGCATTTATTAAATGGAGAAATCTCGCACATTTTTCTAAATGCTTTTTTGCTCGCAGATCCTGCCATTGCAGCCTGTCAACGGTGAATGTATTAGCATATTTACGCATCAGAGGCATGGCAGTACAAAGCACTTGTACTCTTAATCTGAAACTGATTTGGGAATTCTTAGTTAATTAACTGCTACCACCATTAGGCAGCATTTTGTAATCAATTCCGACTAGCTTTTCAAACCATCTGCTGACATCCAATTTCGCCTCATATAACAATGAAAAGCTGACAATGATTTGAACAAAAGGGGCTGGTGTTTGTAGCACTACGTTGTGATAGGTGGTAAATTATCAATTGTTTTTAATCGTGTTATACAATTATTGACTAAATATTGAAAAAAAAACTCATTAGTTTTTGAGAGGATTGTCTCAGTTGGCAAATGATTACTCAGAGGAAAAACGTGTAGGGATATTTGCTCTTAAACAGCTAAAACTTAAGTTCGGACCAATGGTAAGAGGAATACAAATTCAATAAAAATGAGCTGATTTGGAGCCAATTACATTCTACATGTAAATGTACCGTATATGCAATGATAATAATACATGGATTTGTTCTAATGCACAGAGCAGTTTACAGGGTTCCCCCAGAAATTTCATATTCAACATCCTGACATTTCTTGGTTTTAAAAAATATTTCCCTAACCAATGACGATGTCAAAATTGGCATAGGCCAATGTTATTCACGATTCTGCAAAATCAACATAGGACAATATTCAATATTTTTGAAATTTTTAGAAATGCTTGGGAATGCTAGGAAGATGAAAATCAACATAGGAAAATTTGGAAAATGTATAAAATTAGCATGAGAAAAGTTTAAAAATTTGAATAAAAATTATTCGGAAAACGTTGAAACTTTTTGCAAATTATACTCGGAAAATTTTGAAAATATTTCTGAATTTATAGTCGGAGACTATTAAAAATATTTCCAAATTTGTATTCGAAAACTGTTTAAAGTATTTCCAAATGTGTACTCGAAAACTGTTAAAAATATTACAAATTTGGTCTCTCGAAACTGTTCAAAAGTTTGTAAATTCATCCTCAGTAAATTTTTGCATTTTTGAAAATTTATCCTAAGAAAGGATTCAAAATTTTATAAATTTGTCCTATGAAATTGGTGAACATTTTGAAAATTTGCCCTCTGAAATTATTGAAAATTTTAAAAAGTTTGCAAATGGGCTATGATTTAACCACGTAGAAGCATTAATATTGAATTGAGACAGCTTTAATACGTTGAATTCTCCTGACATTTTAAATTAAGTCATTCTTTTCTGACTTATGTTTCGTGCATTTGAATTTTGAAAGTACGCTTTCAAATCTTACTGAAAACCTCCATTTACTTAATAATAATAATAGATCTGATATTTTCAAACAGTTAATGGAGAAATTGCTGAGCTATCGATATATATATTTTTTTTTATAAAAATATTTAAGTCCTACAGCTTGAAATTTGGGTCACACAAACATAATCCTCGCAACTGAGCATGGTTTCATTAAGCTCGAATGTTGGATATGACAAAGCCTTTATACTGTACATGTAAGTCTCTTCAGAGTAAAAACAAAAATCCATGTTAGCTGCAAATTGTAAACAGCGCGAAGAGGCTGTGCCATGTTGTTTTCCGGTGACATATTTGATTGCATTCCGAAAGTATGCTTTTGCATCCAAAAAAGAGCCATTTCTGTTGAACATGAAGATGGAATCAATAGGCGAAACCACAGAACCAAAACCACCAGTGTTATCTTTGCCCTTTCCGTTGATGGATATCAGGATTGTTTGGGCTAGCAACACATAAGCCACAAACTCAAACATGGGAAAAGGTACAAACAGCACTTTGATGAATTTTGAAACTGGAGAGCCGACAAGTGGGAGAGCAAAAGAAATCAGAACAAGCTCGGATATCCAAATAACGTAATTTCCAGAAACGTGGGCAGCTCGGGCTGGGTAATGGAAATGTCGACGTGCATGCACCACAACCTGTTATTAGGAAATGTGAGTGAGCTCAAATACCACATAACCGAACATGCACTGACACCAAACTGATGATAGCCTCAACATCACTACTTGCATTTCGTACACAAACAGCGCATGAGATTTGAGAAGTAGGTTTACAATATTTTAACATGATCTATGCACGCCTCCATGTAAACATGGACTTCTTTAAAGTAAACAATTTCAAAGCAAATTTGGAAAACAATCAAACACGTTATGTCAATTAATGGATACATGTAGGCTACTGCATCTAACGAAATAAAGTATTTCCATATCGGAGACACCCTAAACTTGCAAACTATGAAGCGTTATTTATAGAAAAAACAGTGAAAAATTAGCAGAAATGTAATGCTGAAATTGACCAAGTTGCTAATTTCAAGAATAAATTATTTAATCAAAACTGCTCATGAAGTGATTTTTGCCGTTTGAAAAATAACGATTTGCAACGCATTTAGAAAAGACATCAGTATTAAGCAATCAGTCCATAAATAGGTTCAAAAGGACATACCAATCACAAAGAGATTTGTGGGGATGCATAAACACGTTGAGGATGCGTTCAATATTCATAAATTTGCAAGCTCCCGATGGCAAAACGATCAGTAAAAAAAGCAAAGTGGGGCGATAAATGGGAAGAACATCAAGATGTAAAACTGCTTTTTTACACGAAGGATTCTGGCGCAAAGAACGATCCCCCAATAAAATTCACTTCACATCCCTTCAATCACTACCCACTTCATCTTCATTTAAATCTAGTCTGGCAGAGCCAAGGTGGATGACTTCTGCAATCGTTCGGGCCTTCTGCCAAATGCCATCATCAAGCAGTGTCGATGGCTTTTTCTTAACCCCTGAAAATTGTCATCAGAGATGCCAGGCAGCTTCCTGGCAAAATTTGCCAGAAAAGCAGCGATATGCCTGAAGTAAATTTCAATATCAGTAATATTCACGTCGCGCGTGTCCTGCAGTGTTCAGTCAAAGATCCTCAAAAACAGCTAGGCCATAATAGATTAACCCTTCAGCAATGTTAAATATGCCACCTGACTAATTTTCAGAAAACCAGATGTTCTCAAAAACATGCCAAAGTAGAGAAACTTTCCAACATTGTTAAATATACTTCCTGAAAAAAATTGCTAAAAAACCATTTATTCTCAAAAACATTCCAAAAGTAGAGAAACTCATCAGCAGTGTTAGTAATGCTTACTGACAATTTTCCAGAAAACCATAGATTCTCTAAAAAAATCATTCCAAAAGTAGAGAAACTCACCAGGAATGGTCAATATGCCACCTGACCAAATTTGCATGAAAACTAGAGATTCTCAAGAACATTCGAAAGTAGAACAAATTTCTCCAGCAATGTTCAATAGGCTTCCAGACAAAATTTGCTAGAAATCCAGAGATTCTAAAAAAAAACACGCCATAGTAGATAAACTCTCCAGCAATGTTAAATATGCTATTGCTTTTGGTAGTCAAGTACTAGCCAATTAAGAGAGCAGCGGAAGAGTGCATCAAAGCGGCTCGAACACATGCAATGCGTGAGGCAATTTCCTGTTGAGAGATGAGCAGCAATGGCCTTTCGCCCCGAAGGCTCTTGTTGCGGAGAAACGCCAGCATCAAGAGCGAATCCTCTCGACTCATTTGGATTTCAGAGGTGCTAACAATCTGCGGATATTTACAAATAAACTTCCTGAGTAACGAGCATCGGCGCCTCCGGCCCAATGCAAAAGGACAGGAAACTGGAAATCCAAATCCGTATGATACTTTCATAAGCTGGCAATTCCATCCAACATTCTGGTAAACAATGTCGCCAGCATTAATACGGCTAACAAAGCATTTGGCGATTGCTGCTCAGGCAATTTTGTCGGGTCTAATAACATCTTCGTGCAGAAATGAATTAAAGTACGAAAAATGTCATATAAATGTTATTTTTTTGCGCTTTTTTAATTTGCTGAGCGCACTATAGACTGAGATTACCTCGATGTCGTAAACATTTGCGGATCCGTGCACTGTTTACGATTTTCTCAAAGGTTTTTTGTACTTTTTAATTTCCTACATACTCTTGAGTATACTGTATAGTGTAATTAGTTTAAGCTTGTAGTCAAAATAATATCCATAAGTCATGTATATTTTCGGGAAACTGTATGAGAATGCTCTTTGATTAAAATTTCAAAGTTTTCCTCATCAAGTACTGTATGAATTTCAACAAACCCAAATCATTCCACGTTTGGTAGGGTTTTTCCTATCAAGTACAGAATGAATTTCAACTTATTTCTATGCTCACAAATAAGTAATTTCAAGTCAACATCGTATAGCAAGCTCGTTCATCGTAGAAAAATAAACATGTCTGAAACAAGCTATTATACCGTATATTTAAAATGAGAAAAGGAAGATTGAATTTAAACATACTGGGCATGTATTATACTGTATGGCGAATTTGACATTATGCCCTTTTCATCATGTCTCGTAATACAGTACATAAATTGTTACCTACATTTTTTTAAACATAAATTTACGTTTCCAGAAACAACTGGCAAAAAGTAGCAACAGAAACGTCCTCTATGTTTCCTCCAGTGTGGTCGAAGCTTAAGACATGTCATGAATCTTTCAGAAATTGCTTCCTAAAGCAAGACCAATTAAAATAAAGCAACAATACATGGAATCTGTGGATTTCAATTCCACAAAAAAAAACACCCAACATTGAGAATTTAAATGATAATTGTGTACGTCGATCACGACGAATTGAAATTAAGTAATAATACACGGAATATGTGGATACTATAATCGCAGCAAGTTGTTTCCATAAATTTTGTACATAAATTCTTTTCATAAATTGTTACCTACATTTTTTTTACATAAATTTACGTTTCCAGAAACAACTGGCAAAAAGTAGCACAGAAACGTCCTCTATGTTTCCTCCAGTGTGGACGATGCTTAAGACATGTCATGAATCTTTCAGAAATTGTTTCCTCAAGCAAGACCAATTAAAATAAAGTAACAATACATAGAATCTGTGGTTTTTAATTCCGCAAAAAAAACCCACCCAACATTGAGAATTTAAATGATAATTGTGGCGATCGAAAATTTATGATCATGGGTTTTCACCAAATTCTCCATTTCGTTTGGAAAAAATTCAGAAATTTGAAAGCAAGTCGAGGGTTTGGGTAAACTTGTTCAAACCAAAGCCCGTTTGGCAAAACTACGAGCTCATTTGAATACTTCTCTCATCAAAGTCTCGCGACGTAATTAAGCGGCGAGGCAGGCATTGCGATGTCAGCGTCATTTCTCTCAATTAGCACCCGACTAATGTGTTCGCCAAGAACCGGGACAGGGCAAGAGTAATAAAAGAGGTTTACGATTCCAGTAAATCTCCTTAACGATTAGCGCGTCGGCATAAACCTGTCCCCCTAAAACTCCGAGGGTGTCCATTGCCCGTGCTTTTCGCCCAACCGAAATGTATGCATGAGGCACTTTGGTCGAAGCCCGCTGTTTATTCGTGTAGTTTCATTTTCTGAAAAAGTTTCAAAATCCCCCAGTGAGAACCCCGGTGGAGCTCGACCCCAGCTCCTTGCCTCGGTTTCAAAAGCCCATGTGAAAATGGATGGTTAGGACAAGTATATTTTACTACTGGTTTATAACCCGCGACATTCATTGGGAGAAGTGCTAAGCGAATGCTAAAGATGCTTAAGTAAATATCCGCACTATTAAACGCCCCAAATGAATAAATTAAAGAGAGCGTCTTGCTTCGCAATCAGTGGCATTTGCAAACGAGCAGAAAATGGATGGCGGCAATGCAGTTATCTTGTAGACAGTTCTTCAACTGACTAAATTCATTGAGTTAAGTGCTCGAGAGCCCGGCAAAGTCAATATTTGCTGGATGTGGAACGGATTTTGCGTTCTGCCCAGCAAAATCAAAGCTCTTGAAAGGCTAAGAACGACTAAGAATAGAGTAATGTATGTTGGAGGCAATTTTTATTTTATTTTTTTACGAAAAGCCGTAAGCCACTTCGAGGTATATTGAGGTAGGCCTATGATCAACACTACCCATGTTAACTTGTCGTCCATCTAACAATTCTGATCATATACAGTAAGAGTCCTCACAACAACTATTGCTATAAAGAGACCTCATAACAATACTGGTCTTAAAAGAGTTTTCGCAACAATTCTGGTATTAAAAGAGTCCTCGTAATAATTCTGGTATTAAAGAGTCCTCGCAACAATTCTGGTATTAAAGAGGCCTCACAACAATTTTTGACTTAAAGAGGCCTCACAACAATTCTGGTCTTAAAGAGGCCTCACAACAATTACTAGTATGGTCTTAAGAGAGTCTGCATAGATTAATAGGTCAGGTATTAAAGATTCCTAATAACAATTCTGTTAAATTTATTAAGGTGTCTTCGTAACAATTCTGTTCTTTAAGGAATCCTCACAGCAATTCTGTTACAGTATTAAAGAGTCATCAAAAACTATTAATTGAAACGATCGTTTTAAATAAATTACAATTAAGAAAGATATATGGAGCAGAATTTTCCAAGATTGTTTAGGGCTTCACAAATTATTGATTGAATCGAAATGTTCCTGATGTTAAGAGCGAATGTCTACATTATACTGTATAGTTTTCCATTGTTGAAAATCGTTGCTTTCACCCAAACACCACAACTTCACTTTCCTTCCAAATTACACAATTCCAACGTCAAATATGCTTTGATTAAGTCATGGAAGAGTCTCTACATATCTTCGATTTTCAAAAGTCATTAGTCTTCAACAGCGCGACCGCGAAGGACATGTATTTCACCCTTCCCTCTGGGAATGCCTCTACCGAATGCCATAGCACAAGAAGCAAATGTCCCACGAATAATGCACAATCTTGCTGCTACTCTGCCATTTTGAAAGGGTCATTTCTTATTAAATACATTTCAGAATTCCGTCCCTCAAGAGATGCTGCGACAGCATATGCCATAACTTACGTGACAGCAATTTCCCCGGCTTTTTGCGCAATAATTCTCGCAAGCCGGAGAGGTCAAGTAGGCAATGACTGGAGAGGACACCTTCTAATGTTTACAATGATTGCGGTCGTAGATCATGATTGCGTGTGATGGGTCAGACAGGAGCGATTACTTTTCTTGTTCCAAAAGAACTTAATTTGCTGTCTGCGTGACAGGCAATGCATCAATAAACTGGTCAAATTATTTACTGATGGCCGAGAGGGAGGTTGAGGCCATTAATTAGCACTCAATTGGCAGTGCATTTGCGGAAATATGGAATGGGTCATTATGTGTTCAAGGTAGTCTTTTCGGCAGTTTGGGCCATTACCTCCTGTCATGGGCAAATTGCTTACAAGCAGTTACCGAGACAGCAACGAACATGCTATCCAGCATCTAAAAAACTCACATTTTCGCATAAAAACTGAGTGAGACTTGTAATTATACTAGACAAGTGTGTTGAATTTGGCAATGTACAGAAACTTGAACACGTGGACCATAGTCGTTGAGGACATCATGCAAGAAGACATTTTCTTCAAGTAGCCTACATATTATACAGCGTGAGTAAAAAGTCTGTCCCCCCACCCCCCGAAAAATAAACAGAATTGGTGTAAATACGAAAAATAGGATATGGGGAACATATAGTAAGCATAGAGTGCGGAATGCAATGGGGTCCAAACCATTTGGCCCCAATGCCTATTTCAAGAGCCTTTTAAACGGTGATGTTAGCACCCTTGCATAACACTTCTACATTGCAGAAAAGCTCGAATCCAAAAACAAACCATGTCCTAGAGCTTTCCTGCAATGTAGCAGTGTTATGCAAGGGTGCCAACATAAATAAGCCCAGAAGTCATTTAATTTGTGGCGATTGATAATTAAATGTTGCAAATGGAGCTATTAAACTAATTTTTCGACGCCCTACAACTTTCTAATTAACTTTTCTTTGTAGATATTGTATGGGCCTTAGGGCCAAATAGTTTGAGCACCATTGCATTCCGCACCCTATATGGTTACTATATATGTTTCCCATATCCGATTTTTCATATTTGCACCCATTCT
>JAQGAO010007576.1:0-11172 GCA_034697705.1 Ommatoiulus sabulosus
ACAACCTCACATTGCAGTAGCTGCAGTAATTTTGAAATGCCACAGGGTGGTGATGGACTTATGAATCACCCTGTATATTAAAACTTTAAATATATTGATACAAATGCATTTAATTACTCATGTTTTATTATAAATACATGTTTCAAGGATTTATATGTGGATGACCAAGAGTGAAATAATTGTTATATTATTTTTTTAAGAATTGTTGCATTTTACAATATTTGTCACGTATTAATCGGCTATAAAAATCTAAAACAACTTATGAAGATTTTAAACAACTGTGACTTGCTTTAGCATCCCCTTGTTGGTACGCTTTTAGCAAGACTTTTAGACGGTTTGAAACCTCTTTTGAATTATAAAAGTACATCTCAAAACGGAATATTCCAGGATGAAACTCCCGAAGGCACATCTCTGCATTCAATCCACAAATACATGTACTTCAGCGCCAGAGGTGTGCAGCGGTGGTTCTCGTTGGTAATACGGCCAAAGGAAATCATTACGTATCATAGATTGGCAAGCGGGAATGAAAAATAAAAGCTGGATTTGTCATCATGTTTTCGCCTCAAATGTACACTTTTGCTTTGTTTTATTTCGCCGGGTATAGTAGGTCTTCTATATGCAGTTTGACCGCACGTATTACATTATGGATTTGAAATATTTTTGAGCCACTGTGTTGGCATTGATGGACAGTTGTTTCCTCATGGACTCCCCAGTAAACCACTGACCACGTCCGTGCGCAACCCGTGATTAATATTGACGATGTTAATCCGAGCGAAGGTATGATTTGCTTGGTAATGACCGATGGGGGGACATTTGACCTCCTGGCTGACATTTCTTATCCACACTCTCCCATGCACTCGACCCTCTTACGTACCCTCCCCCTCTTGTCCATTTCGACATGTAGCCCTCCCTATGCCATATTGCGCATCGACGCTTAATGGGAAAGTTCCCTCTTTTTCGGATCCATAATATTATATATTGCGAACCGATATTAGACATTTCAGCCGTTGCTTCTTTTCGGCTGACCACTCTCGTAAGAGGGTGCGTGCTCAAATAGAGATTTCTGGCTGCCAGTTATATAATGTATATCCCGCATACCTTCATTCAATTTCACCAACATTTTAAACATTTCAAGGGTGTTAAATTGTCCAAGTGATATTGGTTTCTAAGTGTTATTTCCCCCGCTTGGCTAGTTCCTCTACCGAGCATTTAGGGAATATTGGTCACTATTACTAAATCCCGCCCAAGGAATAAGTTGAAATAATTTCTGCTTTGGTCTCGGCTCGGGGATGCGGTATACCCAGAATGCGTGCTGGTGGAAAAATTTAAAGGCGATTAGTGTTTGTCAGTACCCTCCACACGCGCTGAAATTCTGAAAATTGCGAGTTTGATTTTACAGGGTGAGCGAAAGTCATTCTGCTATTTTTCAGAGATGATGACAGAAGTTATAGTTCTGTTTAAATCTACACTATATTCTTAAACAGGTACATCGCAATACGATTTCAAATCGTACTTGGTTTTAAATTATATTTTACGGATTTTCTTAACATGTATTATAAGAGACAAAATTAATAATATTTAATTAGGGCAGGTGAAAAGTTTATTGGTTCATGGGATTAATTACGCGTGACAGGAACTTTTGAATCGCCCTGTAGAAACGGTGGGCTGAAATGCTTAAACCTGGAAATAGACACCACACCCGATCGTAATGTCTAACCCGTACGGAATTTATACCAATAAATTTCAACAAACTGTTTCCGGAAGATTTTTTAATCTTACTTCCTCGGGGTATGCGCAACTAATGCCGTGCTTCTGTCGTTAGTTATTATTCACAAGACGTATAAAACGCCCGACGGAACAGTATTATGGTTAGAAGATAAAACATTTCCAAGTAGACATGTCCTTTATTAAATTGCCATTTGTTGGCGATTGCATCGATGTTTTAAGTCGATTTTCTCCATTATTTCGTATCCTTTCCTTTAGTCCAGATTTTGCTTTGGAAAGTGGCTTCATTTGTCCTGTGGTGAATTCCGTAAAACACACGAAGATAAGAGAAACGTTTCTATGCTGATGATGCGACTTATCAAGGAAAAGTTTTAATCTTTTCATATTTGTCATTCAAATGAACGAGTCCTTTGGGAAATGATGATTAAGTAAAACTTAATAATGCGACTTTTTAATAAGGGAAATTTGCCATGAATTCATCTCGAATTTCGTGAATCCTGATATCCTGCAGCGATGAAACGGCTATTCACATTTATGGTTAATCGAAGGCATTTGAACATTGCGTGTATATTGTTCAAATGTAGCATTTTAAAAAAATTTACAGGATGTTGCATGAATATTGATATTTGCAGTGAAAGCGTTAAAATTCCCTTTATATTTCATTGCAATTTACGAATGATTTCTAAATTGTGAATTCTGTTTAAGTTCTGTAAACCCAAATAACAAACGATCTATACATGTATATTCGCATATTGGATATACGAATTACACTTTACTTGGAATAGTATACAGACTGTATATACTGTATACAGAATGCTTGGACTTCAAATACTTAAGCGTCGCGACCATCCCTTAAGACTTTTAAAACTTTTCTTTAGTTTTACAAGTAAGTTTATAGGTTGTAATAAACTTGGGCTTATATTGCCTTTATATGCAATGATCCATTGTTATAGATGGACCCTATAGCAGACCCATATTTATAAAAGTTAAGATCGAAGTCTTGACAGACAAGTTGATTTCTTGATATATCTTTTGGGTTTTATATTCTGAACACGAGTCCAAGACCTAATGAAGTCTTAGATTGAACTGATTGAATCGTATTGGAAATCCTGACCAACTTCTTCCGTGACCACAATACGCTATTGGCTACTTTTTTCTTCACATCTTTGGTGCCAATAACAAATAGAAAGGCGCCACATTGCGCATTTGCATAAGCTCACAGACAAAATGAAAAACAAAGTGAATGTGGTGTCCAAAATTCCTCTCTGTGCAGCTTAGAAGCATCCATATCAATTGGATTGTCTGTGATTTAGGATTTTGTACATCTTTGTCCAAAAATAAATATACTGCGCGAAACTTGGGTCTGTTGCTTATCCGAGCACAAGGGAAAGGTTTCAAACCCTTCGAGGTAATTGCAATAATAACTCCGAAATAGCTGGTTTTGTTCAAAAAATAGTAAATATAACTGTCTAGAATTGTACGAACTCGCAAATAACCATATACTGCCATGCACAGGAGTTATCAGAAATTAAATTCGTATTATGTTTACATAATACAGTTTCTCATAAGGAAAAGCTCACCTTTTTGTTGATAAAATCTTTTTTTGTATATTTCGTTTTATTTTTCTAAAAAAAATTGCATTTTATCGGAATTATGATAATAGACAGGTTTTTTGCTTAGTGCATGCCATTAAATAACCCCAAATATAATTTTAGAACTATTGACTACCTAAGTTTTAAAGTTAAAAACTTGTATTGTTGAAAATGAATATGATTCTTAATACGGTACCAATCTTTACTACAACTTTTCTGTTATAATGAATATTATACATTCATTTAATTGAAATTGCTTAAAACACTTTGAAAATGTTCGCTTTTTTTGTTTTGTAAGACATAGGCCTACATGTATATACGCTCGTACATTAGGGATATCTGTTGCATGAGTTACAGCTGTAAATGATGATAAAGCAGGCAGTTTCACTGAAATTTCTGTAGCAAACAATAGCTTCTTCGTCCTTTAACTTGTATTCGGATTTGAAGAAATGTGTTTTTGTCCGTGGAACTATTCGCAGTGTAATATTTTCCGAGTGCGTCATTTATTTGATTGTGCCCTAGATTTGATGAGGTTGACCCAGGTGAAATGTATAGCCATCTTTCGAAGTCATCGATGCGACAAAATTGTTCATTTTGTTTGAAGGGAATTTCGTTTATGAAGAAGACCAAGAGCTAGAGCTCTCTTTCTCATTGAGCTTTGTGCATCGGGGGGGATCAATAACTCGGTGTACTGCACTTGACTCAGCTCTTTTTTTTATTATTTTATTTCTGGACAGAGATATTATTTGGCGTATGGCATTAGGCTGATGGTAACAAAAGGTACAGAAAACGAGATGTGTAACTATAAAACAGTATAAAACGTAAAAGAATTTCTTTTGTGTTCAATGACTGTGGCTTTTCTATACATCTATATTTATACTCAAAACTCAATTTTGGGCTTTTTGTTCGTCCTCGAGGTTGATACACTTCTTTGCACAAATCTGCTACAGCATTTGGCTTTGGTATTTCGTAAATCTAGCTTCTCTATAGGTCTCAAAAAGCCGAGCAGCACGCGTGCAATGCTCCGGTTGATGTGCAATGACTTATTGTCCAACATTTGCCGCGTGAGCATGGAGGGAGGCAAAGGTTGACTTTTCGGACTCCCATGCATGGACTGTTTTGCCAATATTCGTTGCAGATGCCATGGCGCATTATTTCTCGGAGCTGAATTTAATATTTTCTTGTAATTGCCAGGCAATGTTTTATCGCTATTGAGGCACTAGCGAAATTATGCCATACAACAGCTGCAGTTGGTGCAGTCTATATAAGGGCTTTTAATATTTGCCATCTGTGATTTCCAATCCATCTTCATGCAGGAATTTGAGTTTTTTGCTCTTGAATACCCGCGCCGCCCTGGTGGCGAAAGGGAGAACGCTCTTCGGGGAAACGAGGTTTATTTGGCGGGACACGCTGGGGAACTGATCTAGTTTGCTAAAGAAAAACTCGATTAAGTCCATGTAATGCATTCATCAGGGAATTTTGCTGATCTAGTTTGAGAGTCCGTTAGAACTTCGTTAATTAACCATGTTTCGGCAACATGGTAAATATAGTAATGATGTCGATATTTTGACGAAATCCCCCGGAGATACATTCCCATCATGCAACAGTCGCATCTCATTTACGGAAATACTGAGTACGTACATGTATATATGGAACCCATGTTAACGGCTTTTGCGCTATTCATAATAAAAATTGTAACAAAAAATCTTTGTGGATAATATGAGTAGGCCTATGCCTATGCTGTTTTTCATTTGTGTAAATTTTTTCTGTTTTGTTGTTTATTTGTCCACGTGCGGATATAAAATATGTATAATGCATTTTATTTGAGTAATTTCTAGTAGATATGTTCTCATCACCTCATCTACTGATATCACATTGTACTATAAAAATGTCTGGTATGATGCATGTCAATTCGGAAGGATATCAAATTTTAAAGAGTGCAAAACTAAGCCATTCGACTTTGCCAATAGCTTAAATTTAATACCAATTACAATTTGACATGTGTAATTAATTAGTAATCGTAAGAGCAAGAGGCGAGTAATTTTAATATATCCAGTGCGTCTAACGGCAAGTAATGTGTATTGTTTCATGCACATATTCTCAGCACCAATATCTTAATCTTGCACAAAGTCTGTGACATGTAGGGTACCCTTTGAAACTCGTGTAAACATAGTTCATCCAATATTTATAATCGCTATAGTAGCGCTACCTGCAGGTATAGTTCTAAATTACGCGGATAGGTTAAAGATCAAATCTCTTAATGTTAATGGTATACTACATGTACCTACACATGGGGGGCCTTTTTAAGGAAATCAGATAAACAACTTATTTGAGCTTCTATATTTAAATATTTAATTGTACACCATACTTTTCTCGTAAATTTAATTTGCAATTCGTAGAAGGGCATTATAGCTTGTCTTTCGGGTATTCAACTGACCAATAGGGATTTACTTTGCTGGAATCAGTCTTTGTATGATTGAAAAGACCTTGGTATCTAACTTGATCACACCGTCGTCCATTGCAACTGCGTGTTGGGGATATTATCCATGGGGTTCCTTGCCTTTTTCACCCCTTAATGGTAATGCATCGCTCGCTGCATGCCTCACTGTGCACTCTTCTTTCACGTTTCGCTGCGTCTCGCACTCTACGGCGCACCTTCTCACCGCTTTTATTTTTGCCCATTTTTGCATTAGGATTTTCTTGTGCCACTGGTCACACGCATGGCTGGTGCGCAATGGACCACTCAAGGTTTGACCGCCGAAGTTTTAAGAGCGTTTACATGTTCTGATTTGCAATCAGAGTGATCCGAGCCATTGACTTTCTTGTTTTAACGTTTTTTCGCCACCCCTGACCCCCCACTCCCCCCTCCCCCCCCATCCTCCTGTGTCGTTCTCCTAACACCATATTTGTCTTTCTCGGTGACCGTATTCTGGTGAATTTTGATCGAATCGGTTAAGCGTGAACCCTCTTCGGTCGTTTCTGATGAATTGTTAATAGATGTCTCGTTTCCCTCGGTTTATGTGGTCGCTCTTTATGCTGGCTGTGCAGGAAGTAGTTTGGAAATATTTCATTTCTGATATTCGCAAGCAAGGTTACCTGTTCACACTTTATAAAGGATGCTAACACTTGACAGTGCCTAGCCTATTTTGTTATTTTATTCACATTTGGAAATTGCAATTGAAGTTTGTTTCGAGGAGGACATTTTCTAAAATCAAAATACTAATACTTTTTACTCGTCCGCACATTTCAAATTATAGTTAGTGGAACTAAATTCTGGTAAAGGTCTGCAGTCCGCCGTGTGTATGTACAACCCGGTCATTCTATTGAGCGCCCTCTCTACAGAGATTATTGAATTAATGGTCATTCTTCCTTTTTCCTCAATACGATTTGCTATGAATTGTCATTACTTTGTCTCGTTCTGTCGGGACAACTAGCCTGACGTTGTCCTCTTTGCCCCTGTTTTGTTCATCACAACGCCATATTGGATTCTTTATACTGGAAGCTGCATATGGCATTGTCCACTCCTCACTCTCCTGGATTTTTTTTTTTTGCGGATTCAACGAGATTGGGCCGTCCCTCTATTTCCGTGTACTTATGCCCTACACATGTTGGTCATTTCTCCCTCACTAAACCTCCCTTAACACACGCGTCCTCTTTCGTGGACCCTCCCCATCCAGCATTAACCTAAGGGGGTTGCAAACCGACATTTCCACCTTGGCAATATTTCTGTAATCTAGTCACATCCATGTCCAACCCACTCCCCACCCATATATCTATATACTTATAGCGCACTGCTGGCTTATTTCTCTTTGCAAAGTGAATTGGGATGCTGCTGCAATTCACTATTAGCCTCACTCTTGCCAAACTCCTACTTCTTCTTACGAGAAGTTCAGTGATTGAATTCAAGTCTTTTCACTTTGCCCCAACCGAATCCCTCTCCTTCAACGCTATAGACGGTCGGTTTCATTAGAGAGTTTTTATTAAGGAATCCCTGTCAGTCTTGTCTCTCGTGAAATGCATGAATCCGTAATAGATTGCCTCGCGCAAATATATGTAAGTCAAGAAGAAAGTTTTATTATATTAAGGGGGTCTTAAGTGAAGAAATGTGGCTCGGGACTTCATCTTGTTTAGAAAATTATACCCAACATGTATTTCAACCCAAATCTCTCGGAATTCGCTTATTTGATAACACGATCTGCTTTGATATTGAAAATAGCATCGGCAAGCCTAAACGCGTGATGAAAGAAAGTTGACTTTTCTTGACTTTCTGACTCTATAACGCAGCTACTGTATTAGGGTGTTTGTAATACTTTGTTAACAGTCTGAAAATATTTTACGTTCACCAGATCCTTTATCGGTTTCCTGGGAAGGTGACAAAATGACGTTGCCTTGGATTTCTACTTATAAAATCTATTTGTAATATAATGTATATACATTATATATATCTACATATTTTAGTATTTCACACTTGATTTTTATTTAACACGTTTTCAACATTTGAAAATGTGGTATGATTATGCTGAAGCATATAAGTACATTTACATACGTACAAATCAGCCATGAATGTCATCAACGTGTTTTCACTGTACACGATATGCATTTACAGTATTTGTAATACACGTTTCTTGAACTTTTTAAACGGCGAGTATTCGCAATAAGAATTTGCGCAATTTGCTCATTGTTTATTTTATTAAACATACAGTACATGTTGTTGGATCATGCTAATTCATCCATTTTTTAACATCATATTTTACTTACAAATTCCGTTGGAAAAAGGTTTTTTTCAGCGTTATATGTGCATGGCTTTTTGCTCGATCTCGTTCAGTTTTAAATTTAAGCAGTAATATGCATTGTTTTACATATCTATTAACATGTTTTCAATTTACTTAAAGATTAGATATTCTAATTGCTAAATGTAATGTGATCATTTAAGAGTTATACCTTTTTTCCCAGAATTCCTTGCCGTTTAATAGACGTGCATGGCTTTTCAATGTCCCCCTCAGGATTTACGTGACCAGTATTTAGAAGGCGAGTCAGGATTTGGATCCCTCAGGAAAATTTGATAAAAACAAAGGAAAATAGGAATTAGTTTGTTTAAGATTCTTTTTCCAGAAGTTTGGCGAATGCTATAAACGATGTGGGGCCTACCGTGCAAATATTGATTTCTGTTGAAATTTGGCAATTGCTTTTTTTATATCTGCGTGCTCTTATTTGTTTTTCTTCCTTGATTTCGTCCATTATGTCTCCCTATTATTCATTGATTTGCATTCCTGATTGGGATGAATCTACCTCGGAGCATCGACATCCGCCTTCAACGTACATTCTCGCTTAACTTTATGGCTGATTATACGATTTTAGGGTTTCAGGCTTCTCGCCGTAATGCCTTTATAATGCATTTTGTTTCATTGCACAGCGATGACTTTGTCAGCCAATCAGCTTCGAGAGTTTACTTGAACCATATTATCCTTAGTAACTTTATTGCCTTTTCTTTTCTTAACGTGCACTTTCACTTTTACTGTGGAGGACGCATTGCCTGAAAAGATAGGTTCAAGTTCTTCACTGTTCTTGAGGCCTTGGGGCAACAACTTCTGCAATGCTTCTACGAACAGCACGTTTATATCATTTAGAGCTTATACACTATTCTCCTAAGAGAAATTTCGCTACAGTTCACCCCTTTATTGGGCACCCCTCATGAGTGGGCACTTTCGTATCAGGCAGTTTTATAGTCCAGACTCCTTCCATTAAATTGTCTTTGAACGACAACTGTATAAACGGGCCCCCTAGGTTCAGAATTCCGGGCATTTTTACAGAAAACCATATACGAGTACTTATATCATGACAAAATCTCCACCAAAACTGCGGATTCATCGACGAATTCGCGAAATGCAGTTCACTGGAAGCACTCGAGAAACATTTCACATACCTTTTTTTTTCGTTGGCATCTACTTTATTTAGCACCATATTACAGTTTGGGAGAGAAGTATTTAAAGTTTAAAAAGTTAACTTTACATGTATGTGGTTTAAATATTCAGAAGTCACTCTAAATATTCGTATTTGTTCAGTACTTTTTTTTATCTTTAATCTCTCTAAAGCCATCCCAAGTAATCGTTAATGTGTTCAAGTTATTTCAAGTTATTCGAGTCTCTTCAACTCATCTAGAGATTTTGTAATATGTATTTTTAAAATGCTGAGAAATGTTCCGGATTACCAATACGTTATTGTGAAACATATGTACCGGTATTCAGTATTATTTCAGCTGTTGCACTGTACTTCAGATCATCTTTTTTCATGCTTCAGATAACATCTTTTTTCATGCTTTAGATACGACTTACACTATTAAGCTGGTCATACACGAGGCAAATTATATCTGGAAACTTACCAATTTTAGGTGTGTCCGAAAAGTCAAGCGCATATTTCTGAGCATTTTTTAGTTTTTCACATTAGAATTCACATTCTAAACAACAGAACTTTTTGAACGTGCCATGTTTCCAGAGATAATTTGCCTCGTGTATGACCAGCTTTACATGTATATGCATTTCTGAACAATTAACAGGTTTTAATATGCGAATTGTTAGGAGAATTTGAGGACATCCAGTATATACGATGCATTTTTTCATATCACTGGTCCTAGCCTCTCGTATCGTATTTGGCAAAATGATTCCAAAATGATTGCTGAGGTGTATTTTTTTTCATTGAAAAAAAAAATGAAAATTAATTAAATTAAAAATCCTATACCTGGGCATACCTACATGTATATCTTTGACATATACAGTAGGCCTACCTAAGTATATGTATAGAAGACTAGGATGAAATTCAAAACACCATGTACCGGTAACCGGTGTTATGTTTACCTAAGATTATAATCAAAATAGCAAAAAAAACCACGTCAGAATTTGTCAGAAAAAAAACAAAATGCCCTTTTTATAGTTTGGGCACTGCGTTATTCTGTATACCTCGATGCCCATCGCACAGAGGTTTCACTGCATGAAATAACGTTCTGCGCTAAGTTTATGTAATTTATTATGGTTTCGAGCTAAGACAAAGACCTGCATCTGTGGCTCGACTTTGACGCTGCCTAACTAACACCTTACGAGCTTTCCACCCAAGAAACAAAATTGCGTTTATAGAGTTTCACGTTCATTTGCAACTGGCCCTAAAGGCGTTCAGGTCGTCTTTTCTTATCCTGACTCTATCCTCCTGACGATTTTCTCCAGCACTTTTTCAGCCGTATAATTCCTGTCAGAAAAATTGGAACTGGATTTTTCCTTGAGGATGATGGATCCACTAGCATGAATAATGAAAATTGCTTTTGAACAAAGTGCCCCAGAGTAACAAAAAGGGGGATCCTCTAGTGGGTTCGCGTTGTGAAGGTATCAACAGCATGTGTGGGCATACAGTTTGGCTAATGAATACTTTGAACTGCGATTATCTCTGCAGAAAAGTTTTTTCCCCGTGTATTTTATGCATTTGTGTATGAAGGATTTCTTCTTCGAACATTTGTTCTGCTTGAGACAACTCAGCTGATGTATTTTCATGATATCGCTTGCCCAGGAAAACTAGCGCAATGCTCTATTGTGTGCCTGGTAGTGGTTTTATTGGCACGATCAATTTGCAAAATTTCCTGTAGCATACATACAATTTTTGTTAACTTCAGTGTTATTTTAAATTGTTACATTATTACTATACCGTACTTAGTCTGAACTTTGAATATTTTGGGGCACTTCTTGTGGAAATAATCTAATTACTATGAAATGGTTGGATAATGATACAGTATGTACATTGTACACTCTAAGAAATAAAGGTGCTTCAGAACAAAGAAAAAAGGTGTTTTGACTTGTCACAAATACTCCACCTT
>JAQGAO010007577.1:0-11171 GCA_034697705.1 Ommatoiulus sabulosus
CCCCCCCACCCCCTCCTCTAACATTTATGGGCGCCCCCTGGGGTATCCGGGACAACCGGACCTTCATTTCCCAAATGAAAGTGGACGGCCGGTGCATAATACATAAACAAGCATGTACGTATACGGGATGATTAAATGGGTGTCCCGAATGCGTCCATATGTTCGTCGTAACACGGTTCACCCCCCCCCCCCCTCCACCCCCGCTAATAAACAGATACGGACCGAATTAATGGGACGAGGGGAGTAGTCACGTGGTTTCTCTTCCACCCTCCACCCCCACTTATTAGACGATCGAGGGTCCCCCGTGTTGACATTGCAGGTATGTGTTATCGTTGGCAGCCATGCGCGCGGTCCAATTCCCCCTCCCTCGCTTCTCCCCCCGAAATAGGGCACGGAGACGCGGTTGCCACGGCAACGCGCGCGGGGTCGTCATCTGGAGGCCCGTGGGGTTCTCCGGGTTCCGGGTCCTGCGTTCGTTCCACACTTTCCCGCTTCTCACGCTTACTTTCTCCCTGCAGGATTAAAGATTACGCGCGTAACCCCCTCACAAATTCTATCAACCCTCCCCCCCTACTCATCCTCCATCCGCCATCATCCCACACCACGTCCATTTTTATGAAGTTTGCAGCAACGGCGTTTCCACTCGCATCCTCGCCTCGCCCAATTTTTATCGTCCCGTTTTCATTAAATTTGATGAAGCTGCAGCGAGGAAGCCATTTTCGGACCACTAATTAACCGGAAGCGGCACCTGATTGGCAGGCCAACGACTCGCCACCTGTCACTCCGGTATCTCGATTTAAAAATGCACCTTTAGAGGTTCTTTCCCTCGCTGCACCATGCACAGGCACGTTTTTAGGTAATTCTTCAAGGAACCCGTTTGCTTATGTATTATATAGCTGGTTTGCCGGCTTTACCCGGGCTGTACTTACAGATAGTGAGAGGAAGCGATTGTAGGCCCACCAAAGTTTCGGCACGAATAATAACCAAAAACATATATACGGAGCCCCGTAGCGGAAGATTATTTTCTTTTCTTTCGTTTTTTACGCGTTGTGCGTCATCACTTACAAAACAAACAAAAAAGAAAATAATCTTCCGCTACGGGGCTCCATATGCAAACAAACAAACATACAAATCTTCTTTATATACAGTGTATATATAGATGAACCAGCCGTCCACTTCGAAGGACCTTCCTGGAAGGTCAAAAATGATGATGCGCGTGAGTAGTCGCCTTTTTGTTTTAGTTGAGGTGCTGTAAAGCATCTATATGGAAAAAAATGGCGGCTTTTTTTGCTATTGAACCTTTCAAAAACCTCAATTTTTCCAGAAAGTATAAATAATCGCTCGACGATGAGTTTGAGATCATGTCCCGACTTCCTCAGCTTTTTCTAACGTCCGAGGCGTAGAATAATTGTTTTTCAGAAGCTGTTGTTGATGAAACATTTCAGTGAATCCTCCATCCTTTAAGCTGGCCATACACGAGGCAAATTATATCCGGCAACAAATGGAAAGAAATTGCAAGAAGGTTATTTCACCTGAAACGATTGCCTGTTCCCGCACACACGGAGCGATACTTTTAGAATATATCCCTACGGTATACGCAGCATTTGGCAGCATTGTTTCAAAGGGAAATAGCGGTAAACGAATTTGACAGCAGTGCTTTCATTTCATTCTATGGCGTATTTCTTTCCTCATTGGCTATAACCCCCATGACGTCAGTTTCTTGCCGTAAATTTGTTGCTCAGAATAGGATCGCTTTCTATTCCGGAGATAAATCTTGCAATTTGTTTTCGGAGGAAATTTTTACCAACACACGGGGCAATAATATAGCTGGAGAGAAGTTGCAGGATATAATTTGCCTGGGTATGGCCAGCTTTAAATGCGTTAATAGTCGCCTAAATACGTTTTCCACTGATTAATTATTTCATGCAAGATCTTTAACGGATTGGTTACAATTGGAACATCATTCAGAAGAAATCGCTTTATACGAATTTCTGATACTACGAACATGTTTCCAGGTTCCGTCTAAGATAAGGCATTGACGAATGAGGTTCATTTTTCGCTTAAGACGAATTCCGAAATCGGATATCAAGAATTTTCGCCTAAGACGATAGAATTTTGAAGTGGAACGTCTACTTGGTTACCAATTGTTTTGAATAACTATGGAATTTTCAAATAATATCAGATTTTGAAATTACTACTAAAAACTATAAACCGGTTTTCCCAGACCAGGAAAACCTGGAAAAGTCAGGAAAGAAAAGTTTATTTCGAAAATGTAACCTTTCCGAGAAATGTAACAGTTCCCAAGGACAAATTTGTAACATTTTTAAACGCTACCGAGAAAAACTTTGCAACATTTCCAATCGTTCCGAGGCAAATTTCCCAGGACAAATTTTCAAAATGTTGAACAGTTTTTGAGGACAAATTTGCACAATTTTTAATGTATTCCGAGGACAAATTTGCAAAATGTTTAAAAGGGTTCTGAGGACCAATTTTCAAAATTTTCAAGTTTCCTAGGACAAATTTTGAAATATTTCAACAGTTTTCGAAACCTATCATGCAAAATTTTCAAAAAGTTTCCTATGACAAATTTGCAAAACTTTCAACATTTCCCGAGAGATAAATTTACAAAATTTTCTTTCTTGTGCTGAATTAGTAAAGCATTCAGCTATAAGTTTATTTAAAGATTTTCTAAATTACCATCGCTAAATTTTGCAAATTAATGAATATTTTCCTTCTTCGAATTTTCAGAATCGTAGATAATGTTGGCCTATGTCAATGAAAAGTCAGGGAAGTTTAATATGAAATTTCCATGAGAATTTTTTACGTCTTTCAAGATTCGTCTTAAAGAGGTTTAACGTGCTTTACAGGGTGTCCAAAAAGAGTCTGGTTCATTCCACAATACATAAACCTAATCAAAAGTGGGCTCTTTCTCATTTTCATTTAATTAAGTTGAATGAAACATTTGCGTCGTGTCCAAATTGGCGCTAAAAGTAAACGAGCGCAATTTGGTGCAATTTCATTCGCTAGATTTAATAACATTTTTAACGTTTCCTCAAAATTTGGCCTCAACTCAGTCACGAGGTTTACGAGCCAAAACCCCCCTCTCTTAATTCGCGTGTATTCAACAAATTTATACGGTTTCCCCTCAAATTGGAAAAGTGCCATTCAAATAACAATAAAAATCATGTTAATAACAATGATAACAATAACAAAAAAAACAACGAGATGTACAGGGTGGAATATAATCGGCAGAGTTTCAGGGTTCTCCCAGAAATTTCCTTTTTAACTTCCCCGACGATTCCAGGTTTTAAAAAAAATTCCCTGACCAATGACAATGTCAAACATTTACCTATTTTAAATAATTTACTAGTGACAATTTTAAAAATTAACATAGAAAAAATTTTACAATTTAAAAAAAATATTTACTCGGAAAGCGTGGAAAATTGTTTAAATTTTTTCTCTAAAACCGTGGAAAATATTTCAAATTTGTACTACGAAAACGTGGGAATTTTTAAATTTTGTCCTCGGTAAACGTGGAAAATTTTGCAAATTTTTACTCGGAAAACGTGGAAATTTGTGCAGATTTGTATTTTGAAAACGAGGAAATTTTAGCACATTTGTACTCTGAAAACGAGGAAAATATAGCACATTTGTACTCAAAAAACGGGGAAAATTTATCAAATTTGTAATCAGAAAACGTGGAAAATTTTGCAAATTTCTACTCGGAAAACGTGGAAAAACTTTGCAAATTTGTACTCTGAAAACGTGGAGAATTTTTGCAAATATTTCCTCGGTAAACGTGGAAAATTTTGCAAATTTGTACTCAGAAAATGGGCCTTGAGCTAACCATGTGTAATGTGCTAGCCAGAAGCATTAATTTTGGATCGCAACAAAATAAGCCATTCTTCCCTGACTTCTTCCTGACTTTGCCAGACAATTTTCAACATCCTTTACTTTATCAGACATGTACAACTTCCCTAACATTTCCAGACAATTTTCAACTTCCCCGACATTTCCAGACAATTTTCAACTTCCCCGACTTTCCAAACATGTTCAAGTTCCCCGACTTTTCCAGACAATTTTAAACATCCCCAGACTTTCCCAGACAATTTTCAACATCCCCAGACATTTCCAGAAAATTTTCAAGTTCCCCGACATTTCCAGACAATTTTTAATATCCCCAGACTTTCCCAGACAATTTTCAACATCCCCAGACTTTCCCAGACAATTTTAAACTTCCCCAGACTTTTCCAGACAAATTTCCAGTCCCCCGACATTTCCATACAATTTTCAACTACCCCGACTTTTCCAGACAATTTTCAACACCCCAGACTTTTCCAGACAATTTTCAACTTCCCCGACTTTTCCAAACATATTCAACTTCTCCAGACTTTTCCAGACAATTTTCAACTTCCCCGACTTTCCCAACATTTCCAGGTCTGGAGGAACCCTGAAAAATGAATTAAAATCTCATTTTCAAATCCAAATTGTCCCACGCACAACGGTAAGAACGTACGCACAGTTGAAACGTAAAACCTGTTGAAGAATGAGGTGCCAAATTTGTCGAAAGCGAGGAGTAAATTTGCGTCGGAATTAAGCGTCTCAACAGCTGCTGCTAAAAACGATTAAAAATATCGGAGGAACTGAAAATGAAGATATGGTCAAAAAGAAAACTCAACATCATGATGATGATGATGATGAGAAGGAGGAGGAGGAACCGGGACGAAAACTGCATCAAAATATTAACTAATTTATAATGAGCGAAATCAAAAAGGGGGACAAAAACTAAATTAACGACTTAAGAATGAACAGAAATTAAAACATATTTACTTAAAGACTCGAGGCGTTTTTATTTGCGAACGTTTTGTACGAATGTCACGTGGGGGGTCGTCCATTAAGGCTGTTGTTTGGAAATTGGGTGGGGATCGCCCATTAAGGATGTGCTTATTTGCGAAAGTTTTATCCGAATATCACGTTGGGGGGTTGTCCATAAATGATAATTTATTTACGAAGATGTAGTATAGAAAACACGTTAGGGTCGTCCATTAAGGATGTGTTGAGTTGCGAACGTTTTGAATGAATGTCATGTGGGGGGTTATCCAAAAATGACATTTGATTTGAGAACGTGTTGTTTGGGAATCACGTAGGGGTTGTCCATAAATTATGTTTCAATTTTCAAAACGTTTTATCATTTTGTTGTTTCGACGGAACGTGTTCGTTTTAAGACACGTTCAATTTCTGAACTGTCTTGGAAATAATTACATCAGATACTGTCCAAACATGTCCAAAAGATGGAGGCCAATTTTACTTCCTATTGAAAAACTACACTTAATTTAAGAATATTGGACATTAATGTACGTAAGTTGGGAGTTCGATTGATGCCTGAACTTTTACCTATTATGTTCGTTGACCGTTCGTCTAATGACAGTAATTACCGATACATAATTATTAGACCGGAAACCGTTAAATAAAGACTGTTTTCCCGGCGGCGCTCCGCCCTCCGGCTTTAACAAAGATGGCCGCCACGGCGCTCGAATGACAAACCTGTTTAATATTAAACGCAAATCCAATTAAATATTTACGAATTCCGATATAATTTTTAAAAGGGCGCTCGGTTCGCTCGGCTTGATTTTCCGCAAAAATGGCGATCGATAAACCGAGGGTCGTTCATAAATTCCCTACCGGAAATTAACTCCCGCTCGATATGTTCGTTATAAACGGACGTTAGAGCCGAGATTGATCCATCAGTCCATCAGTCCAGGGACCGTTGGTCACTCATCGGCATTTTTCACGCATGACCACCGGCTAATTACCAACGATCGAGTCCGAGACGGACTGGTCAGTTGGCCGAAGCGAACCATCGCGCTATAATGGAGAATTATAAAGTCTTATTTTTGTAGCAGATAAATCTTGAACGCGTGGTTCAAAACATGTTTCGATTCACGGGAAAATTGTACCAGACAGTAGAAGAATTTGGTAGATGGCATAAATATGTGTCAGACAGTAGGAACATTTTCGAGACAGTAGAAAAATATACTTTATATCACGAAAATGTACCGCAAGTTGCAGACGCTAGAAAAATGGACAAATATCATATTATATAAAAGTAGGCCTACTAGACAGTAGGAAGACACGCTAGACAACATACTTAAGAGCGCGTGAGGCATGGGAATAATGTTACAGACAGTATGGAAATTTAGTAAATATCAAAATTCTACCAGACTGCCGGAAAATTTGCTGGACATCAGAGAAATAATCCAAATAATAGAAAAATTATCTAAATGACATACTGTTCAAATGTGCCAGACAGCAGTAAGACACGCGAGACAGCATAAAAGCACATGTATCATAATAATATATCAGACAGTATGAAAATATAAAAGTTAGTACATGTATATACGTGTAATTGTACCAGACAGTATGAAAATGTACCAGGCAGAATGAAAATGTACCATACGGTATGGAAATATACCAGACAGTATGAAATTGTAAAAGTCTGAAAATGTACCAGATAGTATACAAATATAGTAAAAATTGCACCAGACTGTATGAAACTTTAACAGACAGTATAAAACCTTGTAGTAAAAATGCACCAGACAGTATAAAAATGTTCCAGACAGTATAAAATGTAGTAAAAATGCACCAAATAGTAAGAAAATGAACTATACGGCATGGAAATTTACCAGACAGTATGAAAATGTAAAAGACAATATAAAAATGTAGTAAAAATTGCACCAGACAGTATAAAACCTTGTAGTAAAAATGCACCAGACAGTATAAAATGTAGTAAAAATGCACCAAATAGTATGAAAATGAACAGTACGGCATGGAAATTTACCAGACAGTATGAAAATGTATCAGACAGTATGTACCAGCCAGTAAATAATGTAATAAAAATGTATCTGTCAGACAGTATGAAAATGTTCCAGACGGTATGGAAATTTACCAGGCAGTATGAAAATGTACCAGACAGTATACAATGTAATAAAAATGTACCAGACAGTATAAAAATGTAGTAACATGTACCAGACAGTATAAATATGGGCAAAGTTGCCCGGGCTGTACTGATAGCGACTTGCTGAAGTTACGAAGTAGGCCTAATGAACTAAATTCAACGAATCATGACTGCAGCGCCACCACGCTGAAACATCCTTACCACTTCAGCAAAGGCGCTTCATAGAGCAGCTTTCCGCCCACTAAGCCACAAATATACAAACATACATCTCTTTTTTATATAAATAAATAAGAAAATGTAACGAATATCGTAAAATGGCAACTGTCCCGAAATACTTTTAATCAAGATGACTTCAAGCCAAAACAAACAAGAAATATTTACTCACGAATAAATTATTAAATAAAAACGTGACGAGAACAAAAATAAAAAATCCAAAAAAAAATAAAAAAAGGTATTAAAATAAAAAAAAAAGTCGCATAAACAAAAGCTCCATTTCAAATGATCTCGACGGAATTAAACTCAATTTTTAACGTCATTGAGAATGAAATATAAATAAGCAAAAAATAACAAAAAAAAATATGACTATTTTTATTTTCTTGGCAATGTGCTTCGGGGAATTTTTGTTCCGTTGATGAAAATGATGTTTTTTTTTTGGATTTTGAAAGAGATGCTATTAATGACGTTTCCGCCCAACAAATGCAAGAATAATTCAATTGCAGAAAAAGGAAAAGAAAAATTCGTAATAAAAGGATGCGTACGATACTGGATAATACGAGTTTAGTTTTTTTTTCCTTTTTTTATTACCAGACAATAGACACTAATTTAACTTCTGATGGAGTGAAATGAAGAAATATTATTTATACGTATTGCTGAGTCACGTCAAATTACTGACGAGCAATGTCGACGAAATAAAAAACTATAATGACATTACTAGTAAAAGCTAGTCGTGTTTTAAACAGGGTTCCCCCAGAAATTTCATTTTCAATTTCCCTGACTTTAACCTGAAATTCGCAGGTTTTCAAAAAATTTCCCTGGCCAATGACAATGTGAAAAATTGAGATATTGTGCAAAATCACCGTAGGAAAATATTTTTCCAAAATTGACTAATGACAATTTTGAAAATTTGTGAAAATGTGACAAGTTTCCATTCAGAAAATGTAGAAAGTTTAGCAAATTTGTACTTGGAAAATGTTTAAAAAGCTGGAATTTGGTCCTTATAAAACGTGGTTAATTTGAAAATTCTTCGTCGGAAAATGTAGAAAGTGTTGCAAATTTGTCCTCGGAAAATATGGAAATTTTTGCAAATTTGGCCACGGAAAATGTGGGGAATTTTGAAATTTTATCCTCGGAAAACGTTGTCAATTTTGCAATTTTGTCCTCGGAAAACGTGGGCAAAATTGAAATTTTGTCCTCGGAAAACGTGGAAAATGTTGTAAATTAGTACTCGAAAAACGTGGACAATTTCGCAAATTTGACCTCGGAAAACGTGGGAAATTATAAAATTTTGTCCACGGAAAACGTGGAAAATTTAGCAAATGAATGCATAAAACCATTAATTTCAGATCGCAACAACATGACTATGTTGAATTTCCCCGACTTTTTCAAACTAAGCCATTCTTTTGTGACTTCTCCCTGACTTTCCAGACATTTTCAAGTCCCCTATTTGATCTAAAGTGGTCGGAGATAAATCAAAAAAAAAACGAGACACGACCAAAAATTTTGTCTACAAATAAACCACGTTTCGAAACCACCATATGGCAAATTTCAAGGTTACTTGACATAAAAGATATAAAAAAATACACGTTATGGATCGAAAATCGGACAAAAAACCCAGCTAATTTACGAGTGAAATTAAGAAAATTAATAAAAGTTAATAATAGAAAAAACGCAGTAGCTAATCATACCAATTAAGTTAAAAACTAATTACGATCAATACGACATGAATAATAATTGCAAACAACACACCTTGTCCACTGATTATCTGCACTACATTATAAAAACGAAAAAATGACCGAAATTCAATAGAATTATCTCGGAATCATCCATGCAATTATTTGTCATTATTTTTCATGTCGTATTGATCGTATTAGTTTTTAACTTAATTGGTATTAATTGGCTACTGCGTTTTTTTTCTAATTTAAACTTTTCTTATAATTTTCTTAATTTCGCTCGAGTTTTTTGACGATTTTCGATGCTTAACGTGTATTTTATTATCTTTTACGTCAAGTATAAACTTGAAAAATGGGTTCCAAGTCTGGGGGAACCCTGTGTTTTAAACAGGGATTCCCCAGAAATTTCATTTTAAAAGGTTTTAAAAGGTTTTCATTCTAGGTTTCAAAAAAATGTCCCTGTTAAATGACAATGTCAAACGTTGACACATTTTCAAACTTTGCTAATGACAATTTTGAAAATTCAAAGAGCAAATTAAAAAAAAATGCATGATAAGTTTTGAAAATTTGACAATTTTGATTTCGAAAAATGTGGAAAAATTGTACAAGGAAAAAGTGGGAAATTTTGCAATTTCGTAATGTGAAACCTGGAGAATTTTGCGAAATTGTCCTCGGAAAACGTGGCAAATTTTGAAATTTTGTCCTCGGAAAACGTGGAAAATTTGGAAAATTTCTACTCGGAAAATCGGCCCTGAGCTATTCATGTAGAAGCATTAATTTTGGATTGCGACAAAGTGAATACCTCGAATTTCCCTGACTTTTTTCAAAGTAAGCCATTCTTCCCTGGCTTCTCCCTGGCTTTTCTAGACATTTTCAAGTTTACTAACTTTTCCAGGTTTTCCAGGTCTGGTGGTACTCTGTTAAAGGAGACATTCCTTCTGGGCGTCCTAATTTAAAAGACTCCCTGTAACAACTCGGAAAATAATTTTTAAATCTTATAAATAAGAAATTAAATCAACAAGATTAAATTAACATTTTTAATCAATAGTGTATAACAAATATTTAATCTGTATAAGATTAATTATGCAGCTTAAATATACAGTATGTTAAGATGTATTAAAGATTATATATTATTTAAAAAAAAATGTAATTTTTTCTAATTTTAAGATGATTTTGAAAAACAATAAATCTATTTGATCGATTCACTTAAAAATTAGTTTATTCCATAAGTGAATAAATAAAAGATTATTTTTTTAGTTTTATAAATAAATCGGAGAGTTTACAAGTACATTAATTATTTTAATCTCAAAGATTTATTTAAGATTATCAATATATATTATTTTAAAAAAGCAGTAGTTTTTAATCTTATAAAGATTATAAATTAATTAATATTTATTTCAATTTACATATTAATTATATAGATTACGAATTATTTTAAAAGACCAGTTTTTTTAATGCATAAAAATTAAAAAAAAAAACTCTGATTTATTTACTTAAAAATAGATTTATTCCATTAGTCAATAAATCGGCCATTAAATTATTTATTTTTAATCTTATAAATAAGCGTATAAATCAGATAGATTAAATTATTAAAGTTCGAGAGATACGATTAAGTATTTTGAATTTATTACAGTAAATATCCCATCAAACTTTAATACAGTATATTTTTTACCAGAATTTTATATCACTTCATATTAATTTGTATATTTTAATTGAAATCATGAAACTGAAGTTTATTTGTATTTTACATCGTGTACTACGAATCATAAAAATTTTAAATAAAATACAAAACTTTAATTATATACGTAATTTTTTTATGTACTTTTTAATTAAAATCATAGTAATTGATGCTTGTTACATTAACGAAACCAGCAAGATGATAACTAAAATTCTGCATTAATAACCCTATTCTGTTCTCAGACATTTTAATTATTTTCTTTGAACTATTTGTTACATTTATATTAATGCATTTATAATAATATACAGAGACAATCGTTCCATCAGATACGTACTTCTAAGTGAGTTCATAGAAGAATCTAAATTACATTTAAGAAAATGAAGGTTTGGCCTCGTACTCAACGAGGCCGTAACGTTATTAAAAGCCATCTTGATATCAATGTCATATTCAATTAATTCACGATGAGATATTTCCAACAAAACGACCCAAGATTAAAATAACAGAATGTCACTCAAGCCCCGTACGCGTTCTCTAATATAATATTTCGTCGTTATCCACATCTAACCCACATAGAAAAAAATATATCTGGAAAATATATTTCAAAATATGTTTGGTATATATGGAACATATACCAAAATTGGCCCAATTC